>JBBPBX010022272.1:18593-41577 GCA_038048925.1 Garcialebias charrua
TCCATCCATCCATCCTTCCTTCCTTCCTTCCTTCCTTCCTTCCTTCCTTCCTTCCTTCCTTCCTTCCTTCCTTCCTTCCTTCCTTCCCAGACCATGCCTTTGATCTCTTCTTTTAATAGATTTTCACTGGATCTGGATGGATTTCACTCCTTTTATCACTTTGATCCATTTGATTTTCATCAAAAATATATAGAATATTATTATTATAAGGAAAATATATTGTGTCTAACTAATGATCTAAACTAACCTGAAGTCAGTCAATAATTAATGACTTCCAATGATTTCAAGACTTTTTAGCTGCTTGAATAATTATGACTTCAACTAGTTGATGAATTAGAAACTAACTTTTGAACATTTGAACTCTACTAGCTGCAGCTGATTGCAGTGATCAGTGTCTAATCTATACTAAAACTTCTAAAGTACATTTTCAGAATTCATGCAAAGACAGCAGATCATAGAGAAACAGTTTTTAAAACACAACAACACGTCAGAATACAACTTATTTTATGGAGGAAAAGAATAGGGCTGTTGATGAGGCCTGTTTTCATGAATTATAGACAACTTTTTGTTTCTAAGGTCAGGTGGCTGTGGCGGCCATCTTGAACTGGGTTGACTCAGAAACTTGATCATTTGTAGATGTACATACAAAGAATAAAAAGTGTGAGCTGGAAAACCTGAAACCTGTGAATCCTGCCTAACAATGGAAGAAGCATCTGCTGGAACCTGAGAGTCGTCAGGGTTTCACCATCCCTCTGAGGACCGTTTTCAGGGAAACATGGAAGTTCAAAAGTTTTGGACAGATCCCACTCCTCCCTTTATCTAGACAGCAAAAACTAATTGAAGTGAAACAATGAAATGTCAATGGTCTTACAGAATTGAATCTAAATTGATTCTTGATGTAAAAACACTAATAATGATGATGGTCACTAAATGTTTGTTCAACTGTCATCTAAAGGTTCATTTCTGGTTGATTTATGGAGCATTTGAACACATGTAAACTAAGAATTTGGACTTGTAGCAAGGCACCAGCAATTTGATGTAAATTTATGTAAGATTCACAAAATTATGTGTCAAATTAAAATGAAGAAGTTCTATTGAAAATAAATCAGTGCATTCCACTCAAATTATTACGAGGATGCAAACTATTCCACAATCATAAGCTTTATTGCAATCAAACGTAAAATAAAATCAAGAAATACAGCAAAATAAAACAAAAGCTTTTACATAATCAAGTATGAAATTTGATAATAAACTTTCAACAATAATTTACGGTGGTATTAAACCAACCAGCTTGTTGTAAAATGATTGGAAACATGATTGAATTATCACAGAAATTATCACAGAAATATTTTGAACAGTATAACTTCCAATTCTCATTACTCGCAATTCATTCAACCTTTATTTAGACAGGTTAATCCCATTGAGCCTCGAGGACTCATTTACAAGAGAGACCTGTTTTCAACAAAGAATGACAACAGCGCCAACAAGAGACATTCATAAGAGAGGCATACAGATTTTGAAAAAAAACAAAAAACAAATTTAACTAAAAAAATGTCACACATAGAGACATGTAGGAGGAGATGGATGAAGGCAGCAGACCAAGAAGTGATTTAAAAAATGAAAATGTACCAGTGGTACAATAGAATAGGACACACAGGCCTTAATAAATCTCTTAAAATAATTAGAAAGCATGCAACAGGACTATGTGACAAGTGCACCAGCAATCTCCCTGAAATGGTTCAACATGTCTTTATGGAATGTCCAGGGTACGAAACAGAAAGAATGCATTTCCAAAAATAAATGAATATAAAATTTACGAGTGATGTTTTTAGTAGTGATATCAGTAAAGTTAAAGATCACATTATTATTTTCTTGAAAAATACAAACTTAATAGAGAGAATTTAGTCGAGTTATTAAATTAATTATACAGGGAGTCCTCGACTTACGAACGAGTTCGGACCTAAGGACAGTTCGTACGTAACCCGATTTTGACGAAAGTCGGAACCCACGTGCGTTCGTAAGTCCGGATTTTAGTTCGTAAGTCGGAAAATGTATGCTAGTGCTGCGCCAAACACCCGTTTTTAAACATAAACCTACATACTGGTTCATAAACATACTGTAATGACGCCAACACTGCAGACGGAGTCCAGCCAAACGGGGTTTATTTAGAAACAGGGACGAGCTGCTATTACCGAGGCTGCAGCTCACGCCTCAAAAGAAAACGCGGTACACACGCGAGCGAACACACTGCTGCCTGCTAACAACAACACACACACAGGCTGTGTCTCAATTCGTGGGCTGCGTCCTCATGAGTGCGCATTTGTCGGCCGCATACGTCATTGCCCCGCGCGGAGGACTGTCCCAATTCGAAGACTCCTCCTCATGCGGCCGAGGAATGCAGCCTACTTCCTGCCGAAATCTGAGGATGCATTCGTGAATCCTTCAAGACGGAGGCTATCCCAGAATTCGTAGCGCCAGCAGAGATTTCGTGGGGGGGTGGGACTTTCTGCGTGCACTGCAGTGTCGGGGGGACTGCTGCGTGTTGTTGAGTTTACTGTTTGTTAAGAACTGATTACAAATCAGCTTATTTTACATGTGCGTAGCAAGGTTTTTCTGAGGTGCAATCTGTTAAAACGCAGAGTGGACCTACAAAATGCAAGTTGCCGAGTAGGTCACTGCGTTAAACATTGGACTGGCGCGCAGATGCTTTTCTCAAAAGTTGGTTCGAATCTCACTCGGTACGGTTAAAACTTATTTTATTTACGTTTGTCTTTTATTGGATAAAAAAATAAGGAGTTTCACAAACTCCTTTTTTTAAATCTCAGTCCTCTAAAACTTATTTTACGTTTGTCTTTTATTGGATAAAAAAAAATGAGTTTCACAAACTCCTTTTTTTAAATCTCAGTCCTCTAAAACTTATTTTACGTTTTTCTTTTATTGGATAAAAAAAAAGGAGTTTCACAAACTCCTTTTTTTAAATCTCAGTCCTCATATTTTTATCCAATAAAAGACAAACGTAAAATAAGTTTTAACTGTACCGAGTGAGATTCGAACCAGCTTTTGAGAAAAGTATCTGCATTTAAACCCAATGTTTAACGCAGTGACCTACTGGGCAGCTTGCATTTTACAGGTCCACTCTGAGTTTTAACAGATCGCCCCCAGAAAATCCTTGTTACGCACGTGTAAAATAAGCTGATTTGTAACCAGTTCTTAAGAGTAAACTCAGAAACACTAATATATATACATGTACAGTATTCAGCTAACTAATATATTTTAGCGGCGTCCCTTCTTTCCACACATACCAAGCGCACACAAGAACTTCCCACCCACTTCAAGAGAACGCCCCACCCACTTCAATGCCGGCTCTCCTGAAGGCTAGACCATCCCATTTCAGCAGTTTCGCTCAGCCCACCCAGCCTTGTGAGTGCGTGGCCTACTCGGCCCAGCTAGGCTGGGTCCTCATGAGGACGCAGCCCCTGAATTGAGACACAGCCTCAGACACTTCTTCTTCTTCTCTCTTTTCCCGGTCCCTCCTCCCTGCTCCTACCCCTCTCCTGCCCCCACGACCAGTCCAACACATGAGGGCGGGGGACAACAGAATCACAACAGCTCAACAGAACACAGTACATGTATAACTGAACAAATACACAGAAATACTTGGACCCAAAGCAGAACCAAACACAGGGTCGTTACACTACCCCCCCACTACTGAGTCCCTCGCCCACGAGGGGACAAACAAAGTCATCGAACCGTCTTGGAGCCCTCCTCGTCTGTCGTGGGCGAGCTCCCAGCAGAGCGCTCCCGACTCTGCGGCTGGGACCTCATTCGACGGCAGTGATAAAACTTCTGGGGACGTTGGCGGACACACCCGAGACCCCGACCATTGGCCTTCTGGGGGCTGCGGTGCATAGGGGGCCAACCTGTCCCTGTGCAGAGCTACTCTTCTCCTGTTTTGGGGCATCTGCACTCTGTAGACCACCTCCCCCAGGCGCTCCAACACTCTGCAGGGACCCACCCACTGACTGACCAGTCTCGGGCACCGTCCCTTCTTCCTACGAGGGTTGTGCACCCAGACCAGCTCTCCTGGAGTAAAGTGTCGGCCCATCGCTCTTGCATCATAGTTCAGTTTCTGGCGCATGCCCGCTTGCTCCTGTTGCCTCAGGGCAATTGCATGGGCTGTCTCTAAGCTGTCTGAGCATGGTAGGGGGCCCATGATGTCCACGGCCACTCGCTCCATCGGGGCTCCTAAAACAAACTGTTGTAGGCGGGTGTGAGACCGACCTGTCGACCCCTTCCGTGCTGTACAGAAGTCACAACGGCGGCAGAAGTCCTCCACATCCCTCCTGCACTGGCCCCAGTAAAACCCCTGTCGGAGGCGGCGTAGAGTCTTTGTAACGCCAAAATGTCCAGACCCAGACGCTCCATGCACGCCCTGCAGGACTACGTCTTTCAGGCCTTTTGGGACTACAGTCTGCCACCGCTCCTCACCCGTGGAGGGGTCCTTCCATGACCTCTGTAGCACCCCGTCTTCCAGACGCAGAGCCTCAAACTTGGACCACAACCTTTTAGTTGCCCGCGAGAGCCCAGAAACCTCCTCCCACGGTGGCTTCAGTTGTCTCTCCACCCACTGCAACATAGGCTGGATATCGGGGTCCTGTTCCTGTTGGTGCCTCCAGCTGTCTGTGCCGACCACCTGCAACCCTCTGCAGATTACCGAGTCACTCTGCTGGGATCGGGCCCCCACGCCATTAGCATCCATCTCGAGGATGAAAGGGAGGGAGGGGTCTGCAGGAGCGAGGACTGGGGGCTCAGTCAGAGTTTGCCGCAGATGGCCAGACGCTCCCTGGCACTGTTCAGTCCACACATAGTCTCGGTTCTTCTGG
The DNA here is from genome assembly GCA_038048925.1 of Garcialebias charrua. Taxonomy (NCBI): domain Eukaryota; kingdom Metazoa; phylum Chordata; class Actinopteri; order Cyprinodontiformes; family Rivulidae; genus Garcialebias; species Garcialebias charrua. The sequence continues at coordinate 23,477 of JBBPBX010022272.1, forward strand.
GGCACCCACACTGGGGGCATAGGACTCGCAGGTGCGGGGGCCATGGTGGCAGCCATCTGGCTGGGCTGAGGGGAGGTGTGTTTGACAGCTGCGACCTGAGGTTCCATGTAGCGGGCCATAGGACCCATAAGAGCGTGATCAGGAGCTGTGGGTAACAGTGGAATGAGAGGGCCCTCCTTAAAACTCCATGTCCCCACACCTAAATCCAACTGGCACCCCGCAGCCCTTAAAAAGTCCAGCCCCAATATGCACATGTCCTGCACATCTGCTACCCACACAGGGTGGGTGATAGATCGGCCACCCACATTAACAGTCATTGTCCCCCTCCCCTTCATAGGTGCCATGTCCCCAGTGACTGTGCGCAGCTGCACTGTGGTGGGTTGGATCCGAGTCCAGTCTGGTACCACATCAGGCCTCACTAGCGTTACCGTGGAGCCAGTGTCAATCAGGGCCGTGCATGGGATCCCTTCCACAGAGACTGGGACATAACAAAAGTCCCCAACACATGTGCGTCCAACCACCACAACCCTGGTTGCTTGGTCTGGGGCTGAGTCCGTTTCAAAGGAATTCTGGGCTCGGGCCCCCTGTTCGAGCTGTCGGCCCCCGCCCACTGGCGATGAAGGTGTGGAGGTTACAGTAGGGATCTGCGATTCCTCCCTCCCGCAGACCCCGTGTCGTTTCCCTGCGTCCTGACTGTTTTAGGACACCGCCTCAGGAGGTGTCCCGGTTGGCCACAGCCCCAACAAACAGCTGGGGGTGCGGAGGAGTCCCGTGTCAACTGTAGCGCCACTGCTAGGGTTGCCAACCGTCCCTTGAAAAACGGAATCGTTCCGTATTTAGAAACAAAAGTACGTGTCCCTTACTGATCTATTACGGGACGCACTTTTTCCCGTAATATCGTGAGAATCAAAACTATTCTGTCAACGTCAATGGAGTTGATCAATAATGATGCGCTTTTATGTCAATTATTACGGTTAAGAAGCCGCTCTGCTCTGTGACCAATGAGCTGACAGCCCTTTACACACGTGATTGAAACTACAGAATCCGGCTCATCTCATTGGTCCAGTCTTGGGTGTTTACGGAAGACACGGCAGCGAGTCAGCGACAGCATTTGAAGAAGAAGCATGGACGCAAGTGGCAGCGGCAAGCATTCAGGTGATTTAAACAGTGAACATAGATCACCTTCGAGCCTGACTACTCCCCCAGGAAAAAAAAAGAAACGGCTGCAAAAATACAGAGTCGAGTGGGAAAAGGAACGTGTGGCTGGAACGCGTGAATGATAATGGCTACAAAGCGAGCTGTACTGTCTGCAAGCGTACTTTTTCTGTAGCCCACGGTGGACAGTGTGATGTGAAACAGCATGCTTCTGCAGTTGGACACATAAGAAACGTGAAAGACAACAAAACCAGGAGAACCCTTGACCAATTTGTTCTGCACCGGGCAACACCAGAGGCAGATATGGTATGTAAATATATATATATATATATATATATATATGAATATTATATATAATAAACAAGTAGAATTGAAAAATGAATGCATAAAATATATATATATATATACTGTATATATATGAATATTATTGTAATAAACAAGTAGAATTGAAAAATGAATGCATAAAATATATTTAAAAATAATTATATAAATAAAAAATTAAATTACACAAATTTATAAAGTATTTTTTTATTTTGTCCCTTAATTACAGGTGACTGCTGCAGAAATGCTGTTTGAAGAGGTGGTCAAAAAGCTAGAGAGGAATGTAACCACATCTGTTGACCTCTTTTCCATCATGGACTCTTTTTTGAGAAGGTTAATTCAGAGAAGAGATGATGGGTTCTACGGGTACGGAACAAGAAAAAAGCTGCAGCGTCTCTTGCCATCTGAAGCTGGTGTGGCCAGGCAGGACTTTACAGCCTTCTTAAACACTGCCATCAGTTCTGTCCAGAAGTGGTTTGACTTCTCAGAGGAAAACTGGCTCTTTCACCTTCAGCCCCTCTCTCTGGCATCTGGAAAAATATCCTTCGAGGAAGTGGAGAAGATCACTGAAAGTCTTCACCTGGTTGGCAGGTAAAAATTCAATCATTTCCAGTGTAGTGGTGAACCATGTTGAATTATTGATAGTTATAAACAAATGTGTACAATTGACATGTACAAATAAATACATAATTGTGAATTTACTTAACATTATGCAAACATACAACCTTGTCCATCTTTAAAAAAATCACAGTTCATATAGGTAAATTAATAAATACATTTCAAAATGTAGTTTAAATACAATGCTAAATTATAAATATAAACAATACACGTTTTTCCATTTATTTATCACTACATAGGCTATGTGTCACTAATGAATTTTTTAACACATTTTGGCAGGCTAAACATGTATGGATGAGCTGTATGAGGAATGTGTGACTGCAAACAGCCTGATAGACCACCTCACCACCTCACCTCAGGAGAAAGAAAGGTGGCAGTCCCAGGGAACAGCAGAGAAGTGGATGCAAGTTCTTCAGGCAGCTGACCTCCCCAACATCCAGGCTGTTGTATCCTTTGTCCTCAGCATCCCATCTTCCACTGGGTTTGTGGAAAGGATTTTCTCTTTCATGAAAAGTAAGTGGACTGATGTGCGAAACAAATGTTCTACTGAACTAATTAGAAGTGAGCTCATTGTCAGTCTAAATTATGAAATGTCTTGCTCAGAGTTTTACTCTTTGGCACTGAAAAACAGAGCATTCCTCATTTTATGCTTACCTGTATGTTCATTAAATGTTTAGTGTTTTAGTGTTGGTGTAAATTTTCATACTTTTATAAGCAGGACAGAGGTCTGTTTAAGAAAGATACATAATTTTCAAAAGATATGTTTGTTTCTGGCAATTCTATTTGCACTAAAAATAAATGGTTAATTGTGTAATAATTTGTTTATACATATTTTTATAATTAAAAAACAAATCCAAATGGATTCAGGTTGATTTCAAAGTGAGGAGGGGCAGGCAGGGTGTTTGTGTGTGTGTGTGTGTGTGTGTGTGTGGGGGGGGGTTAAATGGGGTGACCAGCCCTGCCGAGAGGTGTCCCTTATTTATTTATCAAGGAGTTGGCAACCCTAGCCACTGCTCGGACCATTTCTGTCAGCTCCGAGACCCAAGCAGGTTTCTCCTGGTTCAGCTCTGCCCCCTCCGCAGATCTGCATGCCGGTGGTTGTCCTCTCAGGTCGTTTCCCGCTGCTACTCCCAGCAAACACTCTCTCTCCACTGCTAAGTCCAATGCATCTTGCAGGGATCGGGGGTGCATCAGCTGAACCTGCACACGCAGCTCCGGTGGTGCCAGGGCTCTGATGAACTGATCTTTTGCTAGTTCATTCTGAACCCCTGACTGCATGTGTGAATAGGCTCTGCGTGTGAGGCTCTCAATGTCATTAGCCAAAACACGCAGGGGTTCACCCGGCAACCTGCTCCTGTTGCAGAGTTTATTTTTAAAAATGTCTGGTTGCACACATTGTCCAAACCGCCTCTTTAAAGCTCCAACTAGTGCATCATAGTCTTTTCTGTCCTCTGAGCTTAACAACAACAGGCAGTCCAGTGCATCATCTTGTAGACAGAGAGCCAGCTGCAGGGCTTTATGCTCTGCTGTCCACCTCCCTGCATGAGCCAGCAGCTCAAACTGTGCATGGAAGGCCTCCCAGCTGGACCTACCAGAGTACTTGGGCGTCTTCAACGGGACGGTGACGTTTTGGACGACGTAACTGTCATGGCTGCCGCCATGTGAGGCTTTTGGCGCGCTTGGAGAAAATGGCGTTGACGGACCCGCCCCCCCGCCGGTACTCAGTTCTACTTCGGCAGCCATGCTCGCTGCAGAGCTGCGCAGAGCAGCCATCACCTGAGTTATTTTAGCGAGCTCCTCTCTCCGGGCCTCCTCTTCCTCTTCTCCCTCCGCTTTAAGCTTCACTCGGGAGAACGCTCCGTCCATAATGCTGTCGCGGGTGGAGGCGACGAGCCAGTAGTACGCACTCAGCTCAGTAGCGTTGGTTTACTTCTGACACCAATGTAATGACGCCAACACTGCAGACGGAGTCCAGCCAAACGGGGTTTATTTAGAAACAGGGACGAGCTGCTATTACCGAGGCTGCAGCTCACGCCTCAAAAGAAAACGCGGTACACACGCGAGCGAACACACTGCTGCCTGCTAACAACAACACACACACACAGACGCTTCTTCTTCTTCTCTCTTTTCCCGGTCCCTCCTCCCTGCTCCTACCCCTCTCCTGCCCCCACGACCAGTCCAACACATGAGGGCGGGGGACAACAGAATCACAACAGCTCAACAGAACACAGTACATGTATAACTGAACAAATACACAGAAATACTTGGACCCAAAGCAGAACCAAACACAGGGTCGTTACACTACACAGAACTTTGTTTACAAAGGGTTAGCTAACACACTTTCATTTAAAAACACCTAAAAACACATACCAGTGCTGTATTTAATGTACAACTGTACTGTTCATAAGTCCGAGTTGCCATAAGTCGAGGACTCCCTGTACAGAATTATCATTTTTTCCTGTTTATCTCCTGTCCCCACTCCAGCTCAGTAGGTGGCGGTAATGCACATTACAGTTGGTCTGCCAATTGACATAAAACAAAACAAGAAGAAGAAGGGGGTGCTCATTACGTATCTATGGCTTATTAGTTCCCATCCTTACTGATGCCACAAAGCTGTGAGTGCTTGTTAGACACTATTCAACACTAGAATGACTATAGCGCATTAATAGACTTGTTATTTTGGTTATGATGGGTGTACGATAATTTCCCTCAAAATCCGATAATTTTATGTCTCTAGTACGATAATCCTACATTTCTCACCTGGCAACACTAATCATTAGTTGGATGCATTATTTTTTTATTTTTTTACATTTTTCATTTGTTACTTTTCCTATTAAACTTTTTTCTCAAGTGGTGTTCTTGAACAATAAATTCCCTAAACATATTTTACAATGTTAAGTGTGTATAGTGTTTGTTTGAATCCATACTGGAAGTTAAGAAAAATTTCCATTTGCATTTGACCTTTAATGAATCCTAAGAAAAGATTACCAGAATCTGCTCAACTGTTACTATGTTACAAATTGTTTGATTCTAGGATGAAGTCAGATAAAAACAGTTAAAAATTCAGAAAGGACAGTTTTCAGTTATCGACCGTCCAACTGTGGCCCCTGAGAGATTCAGCTGAAAGACCTGGTGCACCTTTTATTTGAACCTGCAGAGATTTGAACAGCTGATCTGAAGCAAACAGGCAGGTGTTCAACTGAACTGACCACTCATGCTGTTTGATGGTCTCCTCCATCATCTATCCATCCATCCATCCATCCATTATCTTCTGCTTCCGGGTCGTGGGGGCAGCAGCTTTACCAGGGAGACACAGACATCAACAGCCACCTCTTCAGCTCTTCTAGGACCCAACAGCATTCACAGACCAACTGACTAATTAATAAGTAATACTTTAATGTTTTTAAATTTAATGAAAGACAAACCGTTAACATTTAAGGACAACATTTAACCAAATTGTTATCAAGTCTATAGCTTATTGTAAAAGCAGTTTCAAAGATCACAGTGTGACGTTTTGCAATTTTAACATGAACCTTGTGCATATCTAAATAATAAAAGTGAAGATTTTTTTAATACATCTTTATTGTAAAAATCTATACTAAAATGGAAAATACATGGGTTTAAAGCAGGCAGAGAAGACAATAAGGTAGGATTATTAATCAGTTTGAAAAGTTACAGCTCATGAGGTACTCCATTAGAGCATGACCTCTCTTCCACAACATACAGTACTGTGGAAAAGCCTTTAGGGTGTTCTTCTTCTAGTGGTGGTTAGTAAATAGCTTAAGGGAGCACTACCACCACCAGGTGGTAAAAAGAGTTGGATTCTGGACCCCGCCTACAGAATGAGTACAGAAGTGTAAATGGAAACACAACCACATACAAGCTGACCCGAGCTGAACTGAACCGCACCGTAACAGTGGAAAAGGGGCATAGGTGTCTCTTTCAGAAAAGAGAGTTGATTAGCAGAGATTTAATTATCATAGTCAGAATGGAACCAGGGGTGGTCAGGATGTAGTAGACTCATCCTGACTTGGGAGATTGAAGGGCGAGATACACTCGAGCGTCCTCACGATACGCCAATACGCAGCGTACGTACGCCCCGTACGCAGCGTGGCCCCGCGTAGCCCCTCAGGGCAAGTACGCGCAAAGGTATTTTTTTACTACGCATACGCGATCCGCGTGCGCGATACGCGGTGTCTGATCTAAACTTCCCCGGCGCCGGACTGTTTTGTATGTTACACAAATGAAATAAATTCCTCTTTTTTATCGCTGATCGGGCCTTTTCTTTTGTTTTTTTGCCTAAAGTCAAGTAACCGCTTCTTCCTCTGTTCACTCGATGATTGAAATGAATGAATTCAGGTCCTACCTGGGTGCGCGATGTTTTATATATTCCCTGGTGGGCTGTGGTGGGCTGTGGGCTGCAGGAAAAGCACTCCGTGCTCAGCTGCTCATATTACAACAAGGAGAACGCGAGCGTTTGGAGCGAAAAACTAGCGGAAGTGACGATCGGAAGTGACGGTACGGAGGAAATGACGTTAGAATTTGGAGCGAAAACACGAGAATCTACGCGAGAACGAAAGCCGAGTGTAGCAGCGGCTCCGTATACGCGCGTATACGGAGTCTGCTTCAGTGTATCTCGGGCTTCACACACACAAAAGAAGTGGGTAGGAGACACAGTGTCTCTGAGGACGTTCTGTGTCTTTGAGGGACACTTTTGTCTCTGATAAGGCCTTGGCTGGATGGACGCTACATAGATTTAAAAAAAAAAAAACTATAAGGTTAGTTTCATTAAAACTAGGGATGCACCAATCCACTTTAAAAAAAAACTTTTGATCAGATCACAAATTTTAACAGATCACAGATTTTAACATAATCATTATTGATTTTATATGAAGCTGTAATAATCTCTTCTCTACAGGTAAGTACAAGTTGTACAAACATAAGCATGCATGTCCAAAAACGCAACTTGGGGTAAGTTTTAATGTTGGATAAGTTTCAAAGTTAGAATTAAATCCTGCTAACACAAAGCCTGTTTTTATTCCTAGCTTTAAAGTCAGAGTCAGTCAGTCAGAGTTTTACTGTCATACACACCACATGTGGTACATGGGGTGGAATGAGATTATGTACACAGGGTCCCAGTTACATCCCACAACAAAATGTAAAAGAAAAACAATAATAAGGTCTAAGATATGAACTAAGAAAAACATCAACTAAATATACACTAAGCACTAATAGCATAAAAACAATGGGCCTCATGCAAGAACATGTTCGTATTTTTATCCTAAATTTCTCTTACTTTTGTTCGTACGAAGCATTCGTACGAACATGCCACGTCAGATTCAACAAACTCTTCTATCCTCAGGAAAAGTGTGTAAATGTGTTGCGTAAATATGGTGAATCCCACCTGTTCTAACCACCTGCGCGTGCACGCGGAGAGGTTATTTACATAATTCCCACCCCTCAAAACACCATATAAGGCCACGTTTCCTGCCTCAGACAGCAGGAAGTGTCCATTCATTCAAAATCAAGAAGTAAAAAGAACTTTACGCGTTCGGAGATTGAAGTTCTGCTCTCAGTCGCGCACCGCTACCCCCCCCCCCCCGCAAGTGTCGGATGGTCAAATATTTTTAATTTTAGTGTAAACAACTGTGTTACATTATAGTTTCACTTATTCAGAAGAGCTGTGGCGCACCGCTACCCCCCACCCCCCCGCAAGTGTCGGATGTGTTTTTGAACAGAAGCATTTTAAAATGTCTCGAAACTACAGTTAACTTCATATTAATATAGTGCATAGTCTCCCGTGGGTCGTACAGTATCAGAAATCAAGAATAAATGGTTTGATCTGAAAATGGCTTCAAAAAAACATCTCGCCGCAGCACGGACAGGAGGAGGTCAAGGAAAAGTCTGCGTTACGGAGATGAATGGAAAAATAAATGCCATGCTGCGCAAGACGCATGCCAACATGTTTTGCAGCACAAATGAGTCATGCGCGCTCCTCCAGGCCATCGCGCAACCACATTCTGCAGGTTATATTTCGAATCAGATATAATTTGGACATTTATGGAGTGGTATTGCTTCCGAATGGGAATGCGTCAGGTGAAGGTGCTTTGATCCGTATGTGTGTACAGTCTACTCGATGGTGTTTGGCAGTCCAGCAATATGAAAATCAGTCTTAATTTGTACTTGTTCTGCGGCAGTGTACGGGAATTTTATGTACCTGGGTGTTAATATGAGGAGCGGCTTTGATAAGGGGGAGCGCACGACTCACTGAAGCCTGCGCGACACACCAGACAAATTAAACTTAAAATTATAATTCTAATTCAAACAGAATAACCTATTGTCAAGAATAATTATGGTGCGTGATTTTTTAAAACCCAAAATATTTTCTAAATAACGAAATATGAAGTTATTAGTGAAGGAAGTCCGTCTGGATAACAGCGGACCGACTGCTCGTAAAATATACGACAGGTCCGGACCACACGTAAATTTTGTTCGTATCTGAAAAAAATCCTAGGATACGAAAACATTGTTGAATGCCACAAATGATCCTAAATCACTCGTACGCACAGTTTAAGAACAAATCTGTGCGTACGAACGGTTCTTGCATGAGGCCCATTATGCTGAAGTGGATATTAAAGAAGTGGATATTAAAATGATTAATGGCTTCAAACATCTGCTAAGTTCATGGTAAATGGTAAATGGAGCTTATTTATATAGTGCTTTCCAGCCCCCTGTGAGGAGCCCCAAAGCGCTTTACAATACCAGCCATCCACCCATTCATACACACATTCATACACCGGTAGTGGTAGCCTGCCTTGCAATGCGCCATCCAGACCTACCGGGAGCAACTCGGGGTTAAGTGTCTTGCCCAGGGACACGACGACACATGGTAGGCGGATGCGGGATTTGAACCTCCAACCTTCCGATTGGGGGTCGGCTGCCATTACCACTGTGCCACGGCCGCAAATGTTATAATAATGTTATAATAATACAGATGGCAAAAACCAACACAGTCCTGATTTTAGAATTTTACATCGCTTTATAATGTAGCTGTTTTGTTTCATTTTTTTATTTAAATTATTTTATTTTATTTTTCCAGTTCATATGCTTTTTTATGATTGTCTACTGTTGAATTGATAAATATGTCCTGGAAGGTAAATGTAAACTATATCTTGGCTGCAATTATTCAATCAAGCAGCAAAGCAGGCAGTCTGATTTCAGTCAGCTGCGCTCAGTCTGCTCCTCCTCCGAGACGGGCAGACTGAGCGCAGCTGACGGATATTAGACAGCCTGCTTCGGACTAAATGAGAGGAACACACCGCTGAAGCCAGGGAGCTCGAACGTCCAAAGTAAAACTAACTTTACAACAGTGACTGGTTAAAACAATCCTTGTGATCTTTAATGTGGTGCTTTTTCAGATGGTTATTAAGTTTGATGTATTGTAGGTCGCAACGGAGCTTTCTTCTCTTGGTACAGCGGCTCTGCAGACATTGCACGTTGCTGTCTTACGGTGTTTAGTGTAAAATACAGCGGACATGTTGAGATGAAAAGTCGGTTAGCCGTTAGCCACAGTGCTGCTCTCAGTCCTCATGTATTTACTCACATTTTAGCTGGCTTCAAACTATGAAATGAATTTCCTTCAGAAAATCCATTCCATAGTTTGATTCCCTGCCTTGCAGAGCAGCCGGCAGGGAATCACATGTGGAGATGTTTCAGCAGACATAGACATTCATCACGGATCGGAAATCTCTGCAGATTGTATCGGAAAAACCCGATAGGTAAATTATGCTGGTATAGGAGGCCGAGGCCAATACTGATACTGGATCAGCCCCATCCTTAATTAAAATACAATTAGTTCATCTGCATGAGAAATCTGTTAATTATGTTACGACCCGAAGGCACGTAGCATACAAGGACACCAGACACAGAAAGGATGGTTAAAAAAAAAAGGTGTTTATTTAGGCTCTCTGAGTCAGTGTCCTAAAAAAAAGGTGATTAAAGAAAAAGATGGACTTCTCAAAAAACCAGCTTCTGGAAGATTACAAAAAACTCAAAGTCTAGCAGGACACTCACGGCTCCTGGTTTTCAGCACCCAGCTCTCACGACCGCAGGTCTCCACAACAGAGGGATTCAGCTTCCTCCTCTTAACGTACAGCAGCAGGTCACACTTCAGCTTCTCTCAGCTTCCTCTTCTTAAAAGCACAGCAGCAGGTCTTCACAATGGAAGGTTTCAGCTTCCTCTTCAAACGGCTCATCAAACGGCCTCCTCAAATGGCTCCAAACGGCTCATCAAACGGCCTCCTCATGTGGCTTCAACCACTGGCTTCATGGCTCCTCTCACACTGCTGCTGCTTTTGCTGCTGCTGCTGCTGCAGACCTCTCATCAGCTTCTGCTGCTTCATCAGGTCTGCTCACTCTGCTTTCTCCTTCTCCTGGAGCAGCTCAGACCTCTTCTTGGACCTCTGCTGGATCTCTGCTTGCTGCCACTCTCACTTGGACCTCCTTCTTGCTTTGTGGATTGGACCTGATATAGGGAGAGAGAGAGCAACTACCTCCACCTACAGCTAATGAGCACCAGCTGCAATCAATTAGGCCCCTACAGCCTCTAAACAGCTCATGCCTCTGCTCAAAATCTTTAAACAAAGCCTCCAAAAACCTTTAAACAATTTTATGTTCTGACCAGGGGCGGATCTACTGGGGTGGCATGGGGTGGCAGTTGCCACCCCAACAGAGAGCCTTGCCACCCTGTTTGCCACCCCAGCTGGACATTACGAACGCAAACATCTTTTTTCCGACAACATTGAATGTAGCACAATGTAGTCATATGGTCCACACTCCTTACCAGTTGGTGGCGGTAATGCTCACCTAACTTTCTTGCCAACTACCAATAAATTTAAAGAAGAAGAAGCACAATGTACAACTGACTCAAGAGGTCAAGTTCTGACTGAGTGGCGGGAAGTGAGAAATGAATTGAAAAGAGGACTGAACACACCTGTATTTCTGTTGCCTGTACTTTGGCTGTTTCATGTCTCTCCCTTTACATTGCATCATTTTTTATTTTTTTATTTTAGAAGTCTTTATTCATTTCATAACAAAATTAAAATACATAACATAACAAATAACATATCTTTAACTACAAAACACAGTATATATAAAATGAAAGGCAGCAGATGAAGAAAACAATCTTATAATATCTGCTCCTTTGTTATCCAATAAACCAATAAACCATTCAAATAAACATATTCAAAAAATTGTCAAAACCAGTAAATAACTCAAGCGATATTTCAAATATCTAACACTTTTCATGAAATACATTCATATATATTTTTAGCATATGGACTTTTACCAGTTTCTTAAATATTGAGATAGATTTAGCTTCCTTAACAGCTAACTAAATTGTTCCACAGTCTTAACACCTTGAATTATGGTAGATCTTCCCTTCAAACTGGTTCTGAATTGCGGTTTAAGAAAAACATCTTTCCCCTTAAGATTATAATTACTGGATCTTTTCACATAATTAATTTGCATATTAGAAGGCAATGCATTATGATGCGCTCTATACATAAATGACAAGATGTTATAATCCACTAAATCAGGGAACTTCAAAAACGTCAATTCACAAAATAATATATTAGATGGATGACAATAATGTTTACCCTTGATAATTCTTATAACTCTCTTCTGCAATATAAAAATGGGCTTTGTAATTGATTGACATGCTTTTCCCCAAACATTAATACAATAAATTAAATGTGGCACAACAATTTTATTGTACAACAAACACAAAGCTTTATCATTCAGTAGATACCTGACTCTATAAAAAATTGCAACAGATTTCGATATTTTCATTTTAACTGAATTTATGTGTTGCTTCCATGATAATTTATCATCAATGATGACACCCAAAAACTTCTCCTCATATACTCTACAGATTTCTGAATTGTCAATCTTGAATGAAACATCAATATTTTTATTTTTATTGCTAAATATCATATAATTATCATTTAATTATCATATAAATATCATTTTATTTATATATACAGGTAGTCCCCGACTTACGAACAAGTTCCGTACCTACGGGCCGTTCGTAAGTCGAAAATTCGTAAGTACAGTCACAAAAAAAAAAAAAAAAATTTAATAAATGAATACATGTACAGTACAGTACTTTACAGTCACCAAGCACTTAGCCTGTCCTAACACAGTTTTTAAAGATGAAGGAGTGAGTTGAATAGTCTCCCTTTCACATAAAGGGAGCTAGCTCCCTTTATGTGAAAGGAGCCTGCTAGGGAGGAAGGAGACAATTCAACTCACTCCATCTTTAAAAACTGTTTTAGGATAGGCTAAGTGCTTGGTAACTGTACAGTACTGTACATTTATTTATTTATTATTTTTTAAAAAGTTTTATTTTATTTTTTATTTTATAATGAGATGTGTTCGTAAGTCAGAAACGTCGTAAGTCGAGAACTACTTGTATACTGTGTATATATATGTACAGGTGACCCCCGACCTACGACCCCATCGACCTGCGAACCACGGGACCTACGAACATATCATATTTAATAAAAATATGAAATTACTGTATTTAAAAAAAAAAAAAAAATAATATTTTTTTTTTTTTTTTTTTGTGTTTAAATGTTCTTAATTTCATGTGTACATCACTTTGTTGCAGCTATGGTTGTTTTAAAGGCTTTATAAATAATAATTATGATAAAAAAGATCATTTCTGATCATTTTTGAGCAATCTTGGGCAACAGGAAGTAGGTCTTCAGTTTACACGGTCACAAATTAATGTAGAACACCGGACGGCGTTTTAGGTTCAGTCACTGGGGTCTCCGGTCACAAATTCATGTAGAACACCGGACGCCATTTTAGGCTAGCTGCCGGGAGCCGGCCCGAAGACTGGTGACCAGGATGGCTTCATATGGATTAATTACGAGCTGGAAACGTCTCTGTGAACTTTGTGGATGTCTAAGGCAGCAGCGGATTTATCGCAGATCGTGCCAGGCCGCCGCGGGAACACCTCCGGCCAGGCTCTGGCCTGGCTAGCTCCAGAAGCTAACACCGGACGCCATCTTAGGTCATAGTTACGGCTGCAGGCAGCCAGGTTTGGAAGACTGGTGACCAGGATGGCTTCATATTGGATTAATTACGAGCTGGAAACGTCTCTGTGAACTTTGTGGATGTCCCAGGCAGCTGCAGATTTATCGCCGATGGTGCCAGGCCGCCGCGAGAACACCTCCGGCCTGGCTAGCTCCAGAAGCTAACAAGGGAGCTAACACGGGACGCAGCAGCGGCTTTGACCACCTCCAAGTAAGAAATTATATTTTTATTTAATTTATATTTCCTTCCTCTGGTCCTGTCAGGTCTGGACCTGAGGGATGGGCGTCCCCGGTGCCCGAGCCTCGGTGACCGGCCCTGGGGCTACGTCGGTGCAGCGGGCTCCGGCGGGGGCCTGTGTATTGTCGCTGTTGACCCCGGGGGGTCATTGTGTGTGGTCCCTGGTGGGGTTCGTCCGGTTCTTCCACTTGGTCGGATCTGGGGAGTGGACGAGTGGCTCGTCCTGTTCGGGTGGTCCTGGGGACTCTGGGCTCGGGGTCCTTCCTGGGGTCTTGGGCTTTGATCGCCCCTTCGTCTGTCTCGGGCTTTGGGGGGACGGGTCTCTGATGCTTCACAGTCGCTACTAAATGTTCTATTGGAGGAACCTCATTCACTTATGCATGCTCACAACCACACACAAATGGATGCAGGGATGTATAGTAGATGTATGTAGATGGGTATATAAATGAATATAAATATATATGTATGTATATTGTATATATATTTGTAGGTATGGGTATGTGTATTTATAGAAATATTTGCAAGGTCATGAATATTATCAGTCTTTATGCTTGTATGTTTCGTTGTTGTGTTCTGTCATGTGCTTTGCAGGATTGTGGACGGAGGTTTGGTGTGTTTGCCTTGTGCTCTTTCTGTGGACAATTGTTGTTTTGTTGTTTTGTTTTGTTGTCTCACTTTCTCTTTTCTTTCTTTCTCTCTAAAAAAAAATAAAATAAAAATAAAATAAAAAATAATAAAAAAAATAAAATAAAAAAAAAATACATATTGGAGTGAGAGGATGGCTATAAGGTGTGAAGGGAGGCCATCTATAAATGGAAAAAAAAAAAATTATATTTTTATTACTGTACTGTATTAATTAATTACACTGTGTTAGGTGTGTTAGGATAGGCGAAGTACGTACTGTACAGTACTTGGTACCACAAAAAAAAAAAAAAAAAATACAGGACATCCCCGAGTGACGAGGGTACGGAAGGTCTGACCTGCGAACAGATCGACCTGCGAACCGTTCTTAGGTCCCAAACTCGTTCGTAAATCGGGGGTTACCTGTATGTGTATGTATGTGTGTGGAGGGGGAGGGTGTTGCCACCCCCTGAAACATCCTTGCCACCCTCTTGCCACCCCATAGATATTTTTCTAGATCCGCCCCTGGTTCTGACTAAAATAAATTACATGCCTGGGGCATGTAACAATTAACCAAGTAACTAAACTGATTAAATAACAATTCTCTCAGGAATTACATGAACAACATTTCATGGGGTCTGACTGTTTGAAAAAACAATTTCATTGGTTGGTTGGTTCTCTCCACATATTGCACAACCACTGAACTGTATTTTAGAACCAACATCTATAGTCCAAATTATGATCTAAGGTTTAATTAGTTTGTTTTTAAAGTATTCATGAAAAATTAGGAGCAAATCAAAGATTAGGAACTTGTTCAAATATTGTTACAGAGTATATTTCTGGGCGGCTGTGGCGTAGTGGTAATGGCAGTCGTCCCCCGATCGGAAGGTTGGCGGTTCGAATCCCGGTTCCCCACACCATGTGTCGTTGTGTCCTTGGGCAAGACACTTAACCCCGAGTTGCTCCCGGTAGGACTGGAAAGCTCCTTGCATGGTAGTCTGCCGCTACCGGTGTATGAATGTGTGTAGCATTCAATGTGTGTAGCACTTTGAGATTTTCACTAATGAAAAGTGCGTTATAAATTGAATTCAGTATTATTATTATTATTATTATATTTTACAAAATCAAAATTAATTTTATTTGGGTGTTAAAACACCTGTTGCATCTCATGGCCTATAATAATTATTTTAATATTTTCTGGTAGAAAGTTTCCACTCCTGTGTGGACTCTCATGTGTCTGTTTAAACTTGTCTTCTGACTAAATCTTTGTCCACATAGATCACAAGGAAATGGCTTGTCTCCTGTGTGGACTCTCATGTGATTGTTTAAATTTGCCTTCTGACTAAATCTTTGTCCACAAAGATGACAAGGAAATGGCTTGCCTCCTGTGTGAACTCTCATGTGTTTGTTTAAATCTGCCTTATGACTAAATCTATGTCCACAATGATCACAAGGAAATGGCTTGCCTCCTGTGTGAACTCTCATGTGTTTGTTTAAATCTGCCTTATGACTAAATCTATGTCCACAAAGTTCACAAGGAAATGGCTTGTCTTCTGTGTGGACTCTCATGTGTTTGTTTAAACTTGACTTATGACTAAATCTTTGTCCACAAAGTTCACAAGGAAATGGCTTGTCTCCTGTGTGGACTCTCATGTGTTTGTTTAAACTTGTCTTCTGACTAAATCTTTGTCCACAAAGATCACAAGGAAATGGCTTGTCTCCTGTGTGGACTCTCATGTGTTTGTTTAAATTTGCCTTCTGACTAAATCTTTGTCCACAAAGATCACAAGGAAATGGCTTGTCTCCTGTGTGAACTCTCATGTGTTTGTTTAAATCTGCCTTATGACCAAATCTATGTCCACAAAGATCACAAGGAAATGGCTTGTCTCCCGTGTGGACTCTCATGTGTGAGTTTAAATGTGCCTTCTGACTAAATCTTTGTCCACAAAGTTCACAAGGAAATGGCTTGTCTTCTGAGTGGACTCTCATGTGTTTGTTTAAATCTGCATTCTGACTAAATCTTTGTCCACAAAGTTCACAAGAAAATGGCTTGTCTCCTGTGTGAACTCTCATGTGTTTGTTTAAACTTGCCTTCTGACTGAATCTTTGTCCACAAAGATCACAAGGAAATGGCTTGTCTCCTGTGTGGACTCTCATGTGTGAGTTTAAATGTGCCTTCTGACTAAATCTATGACCACAAAGATCACAAGGAAATGGCTTGTCTCCTGTGTGAACTCTCATGTGTGTGTTTAAACTTGCCTTCTGACTAAATCTTTGTCCACAAACATCACAAGGAAATGGCTTGTCTCCTGAGTGGACTCTTGTGTGTTTGTTTAAAATTGCCTTCTGTCTAAATCTTTGTCCACAAAGATCACAAGGAAATGGCTTGTCTCCAGTGTGGACTCCCATGTGTGAGTTTAAATCTGCCTTCTGACTAAATCCTTGTCCACAAACTTCACAAGGAAATGGCTTGTCTCCTGTGTGGACTCTCATGTGTCTGTTTAAATGTGATTTAAAAGTAAATCTTTTACCACAGTCATCACAGCTTATTGATTTTGGCCTTGCCTGGACTTTCATGCGTGACTCTACAGTATATTTTTCTTCTCTCCAACACATTTCTTATTAAGCAGACAGCTTGAAGACTTCACTCCTGAATGACTTGTCATGTGTCTTTGAAGAGTCCGGTTACTGACATACTGCTTACCACACTCAGAGCAGCTCAAAGATTTGTTGACAGTTTTTACCTCTGATTCAGGAGCCCTGCTCTCCTTCCAGTTTTTCATACTGTCTTCACATTCTGATTCAGAGTCTGATGAGTTCTTTAGCAGTCAGGATTTTTCATTTCACCATCCTCTTCATCGTCCTCGTTAACGTCAGTCTTTGAAGAGCTGGAACTGCCTTTGTGAATCTTTAAAGGAGAAATGAAAAGTGTTTTTAAGCTAATAGTAGTCTAATGAAAAGCATAAAATAAGCTTGTTGAGAAAATTTCACAAGTCAAAAATGTCATCCTAACTCAAATTTAGACTTTGCAAAGTGAAAAAATTCTCATCTGGTGTTTTTGACCCCCCTCCCTCTGCTTGCTCTCCGTCCCCTGAATATGACATAGGCAGTGCAATGGTCGTCCCTCATACAGTAATATTAGTGTGTGTATCTAGTATTTTTTCAACTTTCATCATTTTGTAAACCGCCCCCTAGCTTATAGACTGTAGTTATGTTATCATTCACAAGAGTTTGTATATATTTTTTGTTTATGTAGTGTTTTGTAGTTCTGTTTGTGTTAATAAAAAAAAAAATCTAGTAGTGGACAAAAAGGTTTCAGTGTGTAGCAATTAGGGATGCAGCAAAAAAAATCTATTTTTTAAAGAATCAAGATTCTTAGTCCTGGCGATTCAGAATCGATTCTAAAAGCCCCAAAATAGATTTTAAAACTTTTTTAAAATTTTATATTGTATTTTTACCGCTCCTGTGCATTCGGCCGCTGTAGAATTTTGGCCGTGTAGGGCCACCGTAGTTAGTTAGCCAGGCAGCTCCCAATGGAGCCTGCTAGCAAGGAGGGAGACCCTGCATGTTTCAACTTGCTCCTTCATCTTTAAAAATCATTTTAGATCCTACTATGTTCTGTGGAATACAGAGCTTAACAAGACATTGGTAACTGTTTCAGGACATTTTCAACACCCCCACTTCCATGTTAGCATACGGCGCTAGCATGCTAACGTTAGCATACGGCGCTAGCATGCTAACGTTAGCATGCGAAGGCTATTCGTATTTCCAGGATAGAAATGCCCATTAATGCACTAAATCACCAAACTGTTTTTGACAAACTTAAGTGATATCCTTCAGATTCAAAAAAGTCTTCTGCTTCCATTTTAAATGACAGACAAGAGGACAGTAATGATGGGTTTATAGCTTCAGTGTTATTGTAAGATAGCAAAGGAGGTCTTAATTGTGTCATAAAAGTGCGTCCAGAAAATTACTACAGAAATCACTGCACTTCGGCATGTAGCAGGAAAAATGTAAAAAACTATTTCTTTAAGCTACTGACTTGAAAA
>JBBPBX010022273.1:0-13980 GCA_038048925.1 Garcialebias charrua
TTCTTAGCAATAAGCAAGTCAACTTGGGTAAAACAGAGCAATTGGTCTTATTTTACCATGCCATTATTTTGAAATTCCACATCAGATCTGGATGAAATTTGCTGTGAGTCTTCTGGAGGAGTACCTGTGTCAGCCTGAAGTGAAAGCAGTCAGTAATAACAAAGGGTTTCTCAGCAATAAGCGTGTCAACTTGGGTAAAACAGAGCTATCAGTCTTATTTTACCATGCCATTATTTTGAAATTATCAGTGACACTGACCACAGCAATCTATGAATACAAGCCAAACTGAAATTTAAATAATATTTAGAGGGGACCTATTTTGCAAAATTCTCGTTTCAAAGATTGAACACATTAAAAAAAATTATAAGAGTAATGAGTGTCACTATTGTACTGATTAATAGTAGTATTAAGACTACTAAATACATGCGATTTAAATCAATATTATTGCTGATTATTCTGCATAGTATATGAATGCAGTTTGGATAAACTTCCCTCGTACATTTTGCATTACATTTCACTGTAACTTTGCCGACCCCCCCAAAATTGCTCTTAAAAAATTTCCCTGTTTATGGTCCCCCCCAATAATGAGATGAAATCTACGCCCTTGGCTGAACACTGTGCAGCTCTGACGATACACACAGGCCTTTGTGACGTGTGGAGCGACCGAGTCCTCCAGAACAAACCCCCGATTGGGTCCAGTTCAGACAAGAGGTTGACCACTTCGCTGTCAAGCATTTCAAACAACAAAACTCAAAAGTAGACTTTTTTATTTATTTATGAAAACAGTCCGTTAGCGCTAAATGACTGCTGAAATATACTGAAAAATCAAAAAGATGAAATGATCGGAGGAATGGACAGGTTGATCAGAGATAAACAAACGGGTTGGTTAAACTGACAGATGAGCTGATTGGATAAATAAAGGGACAGGCTGGTTGGACAGAGAGGGACAGATGGATGGATGTCTGGACAGATGGATGGAACGATGGATGAACGGATGTATGCATGTATGGTTGAATGGATAGATCAAGGATCTGCAACCTGCGGCTCTTTGGTCCCTCTGCAGCGGCTCTTTCAAGCTTTGACCAAAACTAACATAAAACTGAATTTTATAGGATGTTGTACCCACAACAAAAAATGACTAGTTTAACAGTTTTCCTGTCAACTATTTTGCAAATATGTGGATACTAGTACTAATACACAAAGTAAATTATACTCGCTTTAACTTTATGCTTTATTCTTCAAAGTAGGATACGCAATTACCATATTTTTTGGACTATAAGGTGCACCAGATTTATAAGGCTCAATATCAATGAAGGGGTCTATTTTCATACATAAGGCGCACCGGATTACAAGGCGTATTATCAAAACAAAACAGTCAAATAATAAGTCAAACTTTATCCAACTCATTCATAATAACCACATACAATCGGTTTGAGGTCAGTAAGCACAACCAGAATTAACACAGAAGACTCGCTGGATTATAAGGCTCACTGTCAATTTTTGAGAAAATTAAAGGATTTTAAATGCGCCTTATAGTCCAAAAAATAAGGTACTCCACAATTTTATAAAAAGCACATTTGTCTGCACAGTTCACGGTTTTATTATTATTGTTTTTATTATTATTATTATTATTATTATTGGCAAAATACAAGACAATACAAGATGTTCGACCGATGAATGGAATCCAATATTTTCTTTTGTCTCAAAATGTAAAAATATCAATAATGTTAACAATCATTAGATGTTTTTAGTTTTATAATTTCACACCTACAGGACAGAAAAGCCCCTCTAGCAAACTTAAAATGGCCCATGGGCCACCAGTTGATAATGACAGTTGTAGCAGGTTTAATTTAGTGAACGAAAGGGCAGAAATGGCTCTTTTGAAAGAAAAGGCTGCAGACCCCTGGGATAGATTGATGGATGGATGTATGGACAGATGGATGGATAAATAAATGGATGGCTGGGCAGATGAATGGATGGATGGACAGATGTATGCATGTATGTATGGATGGATAGTCAAATGTATGTACAGTATGCATGTATGTACAGCATGTATGGATGTATGAACGGATGGATGGATGGCTGGACAGATGGATGGAACAATGGATGAACGGATGTATGCATGTATGGTTGAATGGAGAGATTGACGATGTATGTATGGACAGATGGATGGATGATAGATGTATGGACAGATGAACGGATGGATGGATGGACAGATGTATGCATGTATGGATGGATGGACGGACAGATGGATGTATGGATGGATGGATGGATGATACCTGGATAGATGCCTGGATGGATGGATGGACGGACAGACAGGTGGATGGATGGATGGATGGATGGATGGATGGATATGGGTTGATTGTTCATTAGGATGGATTTTTTTCCTCTAACGTTAAACAGAATCAACTCTGGTTTGTTGCAGGTGCAGCAGTGTGTTTTTTTTTAACTACAACATGAAGCGAAACAGGACTCTGAAGAGTAAAATAACCCGTTCTTCAGCTGCAGAGCCATTGCATCACTGGCACTCAGTTACCCACAATTCAGTGCATGTACCACAAACACTGCCTGTGTAGGGTGAAGGGCGAGATACACTCGCGCGTCCTCACGATACGCCAATACGCAGCGTACGTATGCCCCGTACGCAGCGTAGCCCCGCGTAGCCCCTCAGGGCAAGTACGCGCAAAGGTATTTTTTTACTACGCATACGCGATTCGCATACGCGATGCGCGGTGTCTGACCTAAACTTCCCCGGCTCCGGACTGTTTTGTATGTTACACAAATGAAATAAATTCCTCTTTTTTATCGCTGATCGGGCCTTTTCTTTTGTTTTTTTGCCTAAAGTCAAGTAACCGCTTCTTCCTCCGTTCACTCGATGAATGAAATGAATGAATTCAGGTCCTACCTGGGTGCGCGATGTTTTATATATTCCCTGGTGGGCTGTGGGCTGCAGGAAAAGCACTCCCTGTTATTATTTTTATTTCTGAGAGAACTTTTTATAACATATATAGTAGAAAGACCGTATCAGAACACCGCAGAAGTCTGAGCGAGCTGCTCACGATAGGTTTCATTTGAGCTGACTGAAATCTGTCAATCATTTCAGTAGGCGTGTCAAAGTGACCAATCAGCGAGCTCAGTTGAGTCCTCTCCGTGGAGCGAAAAACTAGCGGAAGTGACGATCGGAAGTGACGGTACGGAGGAAATGACGTAGAATTTGGAGCGAAAACACGAGAATCTACGCGAGAACATCAGCCGGGCTGTAGCAGAGGCTCCGTATACGCGCGTATACGGGCATATACGCGCGTATACGGAGTCTGCTTCACTGTATCTCGGCCTTGAGGATCACCATCAAGGACATTTCTCATCAACCTCCTGCCATCTGGTAGACGCTACAGTAGCCTCTGCTGCTGCACCGACAGACTCAAAGAGCTTCTTTCCCCGAGGCTGCAACGTTATTGAACTCATCAGAGTCACTTTAACAACGTCACTTTAAATACACACTTTGTTTTTAATCTTGAAATATCCATTGTTTCTGTATATTCGTACCGTCTAATACTACACTATTCATACTTGCATTGTACTGTATATATTATTTGCTGCAGTCATACATCTGCATATTATTTCACTTTCATTCACTCTGTATATACTGGGTAGAAACATACTACTGTATAAACAAATATATGCATTATTCTCATCCAACATTTGTACTATAAGTAACTGTATTGTCCTCTATTGTATGTAATGTTCTCATTTTAAAGCATTATGCTCCATACTCGTTTCTTGCATTTTAACTCTAAATAATTGGTAGTAATATTCTATTTTGCACTTCTGGTTGGATTCTAACGTCATTTCATCGGCTCTGGACCTGTACTCTGCACAATGACAAAGTTTAATCTAATCTAATATCTATGGCGATGGCCATCTTGGATTTAGACCTGTTAAGCAAGTTTTCAAAAGGAAACTTTCTTACACCCAGATGCACTCACAAAACTGGAAGTTGGTCCGTTGCTTGTTTTTCCAAGTTTTCCGGTTAACAAGGTTTACAGATATATGGTTGCAGCCATCTTGGATTTTTACTTGGCAACTCAACTTTTGACAGGAACATTTCTTACTCCTAGATGCAGCTTCATACAAAAATGGAAGTCAGTACCTCACTTTTTTTTTACTTTTTTTTTTTACAAGTTATACATTCACAAGATGCATGAACGGCCAGCTGGATGGAGGGTATTTTGTGACGAGGGACAAAAAGTTTTTTTAAGATCCAATGCAAAGGTGTAAAGATCTACATCCTCAAATTAAAGCAGAGTTTGAACTTTACCAGATTTACTAAAGAACTGTATGCAACATGAGTTTAACAAAAATAATATTTCTAACCCCAACAGTTTTCACTTATTTGTTTTATTCATTTATTTTACACAAATTGTTTCTGCCATCGCCTGTTTTTTAATCAATCTGATCAAACCGCTGCCGTTACGACCCAAAGAAAACAGACTGCAGCAATGTTCCTCACGCTCACAGATGCTTTTATGAACTGATGCTGATGAGAGTCGGACCAGTTTCTCATCAGCTCACCTTTGGCTTTTCCTTCCATTACATTAAAAAATGTTCTCTTACGCAGAAAAACTTATTGGCCCAATTTCTTGAGCCATATTGATCCTTAAAGAGTCTGATTCCTCTGGACAGCGCTCGATCAATATCTCTAAGCCATCAAATATCCATGCCCGCAGTTGGCTAATCCTTCCAGTTTAGAGGTCAAAAAGTTGACTTCATCTCCAAACGTTTGTTACTGGGACATTTATTTAGATAGAATCGGCTGTCGGAGCTCATGTGACAGGCACTGATCTGATGGTGCATGTTCTGGTTCTGTTCCAGTGTTACAGAACAGACAGAACCTTCTCCTCTGTTGGTCTACAGAAGTAGCACAATACATAGTTCCCATGTGACGTCACATAAGAGGTATTTCCGGGTTTTCCGCCATTTTGGTTGGCAGTACTTCCTTCCCTGACCACTAGTGGCAGCGTAGGTTACTGGCTGTGTAATATCAACCAGAATGATTTGCCCTCCACAACATCAAGAATATGCTCCGATCACTTTTTGTCAGGTAAACCAAAATTCTATGTGAATAATTTTGCGAAACTGTGTGTGTTTAAACAGTTTTTTCAGTTTCTTGCTCCTCTGTTACTGTCTGTTACTGACGTTAGCTTAGCAACGCTATGCTAATGCTAACCTCCACTTCGACACACTCACGGGAACAAGGTGTCCCACCCGTGTTTATCCTAGACTCTTTGTTGTTAGGAAGCTGCTTGTTAATGATTTATTTTGAACCTTTATTTACCCTGTGACATCAGGCTGACACACACACGTTAATGACAGATAAACTGTCTCAAACTGAGACAGGTAATGCAACAAGCAAAACTCACAACAAAGAGCAGATCCGAGAGCTGCTCAGAAAATGTCACGGTGTGATTCCACAAAAACAAACTTTGCATGAATAAAAACCTGTTGTATATAATAACTTTTTTTCTTTTTGTCCTCTGCAGCTAATCCTACTGATAGTGTGCTGGTGAAGCTGGTCCTGAGTCTGCTGCAGCTCTGCAAACTAGCTGAAGTCATCCTGGAGGAAATGACATTTTAGGTACACAATGTGTTACAGTTGTTTAAAAAATGTCCACCCTCTTTCAGTCCATTTCAGGCTTTAATGTTTCAAGACAT
This sequence comes from Garcialebias charrua, assembly GCA_038048925.1. Lineage (NCBI taxonomy): Eukaryota > Metazoa > Chordata > Actinopteri > Cyprinodontiformes > Rivulidae > Garcialebias > Garcialebias charrua. The sequence continues at coordinate 5,713 of JBBPBX010022273.1, forward strand.
AATAAAAATGATCTGGTCATTAACAGGTTCTCAAATGATTAAAATCTAAAGCTTCAATCATATTATCACAGATAAACTGTTATCAAGTTGCTTCACAAACAACATAAGAGGTTTAAAAATTACAGAAACAGTAACACACTAATGGTAAAACTATGACATTTACAGCAGTAAAATTATAATCAAAATATATAAGTATAAATGTATATATAATGTATAAAAAATTTTATGTTCAGGACGGCCTGGTCTTACAGCTCAGCTCTTTACCACAGAGTCCTTAACACTACACCAATCCATCTGTCAAACTCACGCTCCATTCTTCCATCACTCGTGACCAGAACCCCACACTGAAGTTGACAGCCACACTTACCGGTACGATAGCTGTTAGGTGCAACTGTATTTATTTTTTATACTTTGAGTAGCAAACTTGGAGTCTTATTTTAAACTTTGTGATGCAAAAAATGACAATGTTTACTAATCTTTTCATTTTTTTAAGGTACAGATGAGTGAATAGTTCGTAGACCCGGGTCCAGTCTCAGATCCGGAGGGGTTGGCTGCTCCAGTCGGATGGTCCCACATGATGAGAAATCTGTTCAGAAACTGCGCTCGGATGCATTGTTCCTTGTTGAAGAGTGTTTTGATAAATCATTTCATTAAAATATATAAAATCACCCACAGTTCTCATATTGTATTCAGTTTAAATTGTTTTGAATTTATAATTATAGCTTTTATACTTTTATACTATTTTATACTGAGAATCTTCACCAGCATATAGCTTTTATTCTGAACTTCATCAGTCTACTACTGGAGGATGAACAGGAACATGCATGTTTTTATGTTTTTGTACATGTTAATAATTAACACTAAACTGGTAAGTTGCCAATTAAGAACAATCACTACATGTAGGTTTTATTTATGTGCAGTAGAACTCATTAATGGACATTAAACAACAATTATTGAAATAAACAAGGTGAAACTTGGTACAACTGTTTTATTCAAACTAAAGGTAAGCACACGTTCATTTAGCAATGTGTGTTTTCACAGCAACACCAAATGTATTTGAAAAGCAGATTCATCCATCCAGCTTCATCGATCTCCTGGGACTCGGTACCTTACACAGAAAGAGAAAACAAAATGCTTTCAGGGTTTAAAGCAATATTTAACTAATGGATTACGGTAAAAGGAGTTACCAAATTGTAACTTTTCACCACTAACTTTATTAAAGGCAAATCACAGTGGAAAATAAATATCTGACATTTACTGAGAAACGTTAATACTATGACTGAGAAATAATTATAAATAATTTATTTTGTTAACACTAATTTAAGTATGAAAGGCAGTCATAGGCTAAATAAATAATGTAGTAATGTGAGAAATATCAGCCATCTTTACTAGCTCATCAGTTAAGCTGAAGCAACGATCTTTAAAGTAGCACAGATTAGCATAGCCGATGTAGCTTTTACTAAAGTACACATGGCTGATATTTACTGTGGCACAAGTTACATTAGCTAAGCTATTCTTTGTTATGTTAAAAATCGGTTATATTTACTGTAGCTCAAGCTACGTAGCTTAGCACGCAGTAAACAACACCGATCTTACTTTAGCAAAGAGCTAGCTTAGCTTAGCTGCTGTAGCTACGAGGGACATCTACGTGTAATCACTTACTCTGCCATTCACCAGAACTGTTAACATGAAGACAGCAAGGACGAGCTCTGGACGTCCTTCACAACTCTGTTACTGGATCTTAAGCATCCATCCATGAATTTAAAGCTGCGAATCTGCTCCGTTGTGGACACTCAGAGTAACTTCTTCGTGACAACTTTTTGCCCTTCTCCACCAGGGGGCAATACCGCTTCGTCTGACATGATTTATTCCTCCAACTCACAACTTGTTGCCCTTCTCCACCAGGGGGCAGTACCGCTTCGTCTGACATTTATTCCTCCAACTCAACTCCAACCACTGCGCCTTGGTCAAGAGTAGCTCTGGTTGCTCGCGTCGGTTTATCCTACTAAAATGGCGGAAATTCCAGAATTCTAGAATTCTAGTCACGTGTCTGGGAACTATGTATAAACACGATTTAAGAAATTAAAATAATTTACTGGTACCCGGTAATTCTGACATCTGCTGCGGAAACTCACTCTGCCATTCCATTACCAGCACAAGAGGCTGCAAAATGTCCCAGTGAACAACTTGCATATCTGAAACATGTCAGACAAAAAGTTTCAAAACCTGTCACAAAATGAATGAGTACAACTTGTTTCCAGTTCTTCCAGACACATACGACAAAATGTGCTGCCAGTAAGAAAGAAAACAGTCCGTTGTAACCCAAACCGCCAAAGCCTCTTCCTCAACCCTGACTCCAGGGATAGAACATACTGAGATGTTGGTTTTTCAACCCCACCTGGGTCATATCATTGTGTCATGTCCCATGATATTTTGTTTCCCACTCATTTTTCTAAAGCTTCTAAAGAAGCTTTTAACTTATGGAGGGGATATTATTTGCTTTGTTGTTTTTCTTGTCAATACTTCTATATCTCCAGTTTTGTAACAAGTGATCTTTTGAAACTAATTCCTGTCTAATACACTCAGAACTGATTAAATCAGAATGGCTGATGACTCATAAGGGAAAATATGCTGCATGGTGAAACTAAAATATAATTATTGTTGCCAATACTTCGTTTCTAAACACAACAGACAGCTCAGTGACCTGCCCAACATCTACAGTAACAATCAATAACAACAATTAAGTTTTAGCTGTTAAAGAGACAGTTATTTTTAACTACTGGAACAAAAAATATCTGAATAATATAGCTACATGATACGTAACTGAACATATTCCATATTAGTGTTTTGCTTTTTCTGAAAAGAGAAAAATGAATATGGTGAATATTTGATATAAAAATTAACATTATACCAACAATCTGTTGTTCCTAAAGCTGTTTTCTATAGGACATAAAGCAACTGGAAAAAAGTAAAAAAAATCAATAAAAAAGTTTTATAGTCTTACATAGCAGAGCACTTTTTTTTTTTATATATATATTTTTTATTTACGTAGAGCAAAACTAAACAAACCAAAAAATAACAAACCCAACCTCATTTGTAAAAAAAACGCAAAACTGATTCAATTGTTTACGGAACAGAATCAAAGCACAAAAGACAAAAAAAAAGTTGTAAACGAAGTCTAACCCATTACTTGGTAACTTGTAAATCCAGATTTAGCAGCAATACCTGGAAATATTTGTTTTATGTGTGATTCCCAGTCTCTGGAATTGATAAAGGAATGTCAATACTTCAATATCAAAGTCAATACAATCCAATATCAGTGGAGTCTCCACTGGCACACAGTCTGCTCATAGAATTGATAAAGCCCTCTGGATAAAGGTTGAAACGTTTTCTGTAACAAATAAAGTCCAGTTGATCTTGTATTGAACGCCTTTTTTTAATTTTATCATGTCCTGGACGACTGAGAATCTTCACCAGCATATTCTGATGTAGATTTCCTGCAGCGTGTGGGATCATTGGCCTTTTCTTAGACCTAATTTCAGCCAACCGTCTGCTGTCGGACAGCAGAGATGAAGTACATGGCTCTTTGAAGAGAAACATATCTCGACAATCTGTTTACTTCATAGAGTCGTTCAATTTTAAATGACGGTGATGTCATCACGTGTGGATATACATGATGTATGTCATCAGGGCTGTATCACTTGTTTTATCAAGCGGAAAACCCCCCTCCCCTCCTGAGCTGCTACACTCCTCCCTTTTACCTGTTTTCTTTCATCTCAGTGTTAAAGCGAAGGATGAATGGTTGTCTCTGTGGTTGAGGAAGAATACAGTACATGAAAAAAAATTACGAAGAGGAAAATAATGAATATAAGTAGGAAAAACTATTTACTGCCTTGGTCCTTATTGTTCACAGTAAAGAGCTGTTCAAACAATCCAACTTATTCACAAATGTCACATCTCTGTTGGACAGAGAGTCTCACATTTGACACTAGAAAACTTTGAGTACCGTATTTTCCGCTGTATAGGTCACACTTTTTTATGGGTTTTTTTTCAAGGCCTTCGACCTATACTCGGGTGCGACCTATGGCTTGTTATCACTTTCGGTGAAACAAATTTTTAAATCCAGCTCATTTCACAGTTACGTTCATTTATTAAGAAAAAGTTCAGCTCAGACACATATTTGCTATAATTTTTATCAAACAAATAATTGTTTTTAAGTGTTAATCTTCTTAAAAGCCTTGCTGTGGGCTCCTGTGGCAGACATTTGCAGCAGAGCTAAACGTAGGTGCGACCTATACACCAGTGCGACCTATCTAGGGATTTTTCCAATCTATTGGTGATAATTGGACAATGCAACCTATACACCAGAAAATACTGTATGGTATATAGAGACAATTAAGGCTAACTCAATGACTACAAGGTGCTGAGCTTCTGTGGAAGGAAAACAACATCCTTTCTCCAACGTGCCGGACAGTTATTCTCATTTGTCCAAAAGGAAATGTTCCAGAAGTTTTGTGGGTCAATTAGATGCTACTCTGCAAACTTGAGTCATTCTGACATGTTCTTTTTAGAGAAAAGAGGCTTGCTCTTGGTGACCCTTACAAATAAGTTATACCACTTTAGTCTTTATGAAAGACGGTACTTTTTTCTTTTCTTCTTTTGATCAAGAGCTTTAACGATTCATTCAGCATGCTGAAGAGGCTGACCTTCCCTTTTTATTCTTTATATTTGACTTGTCCTTCATTTTTCAGGTGTTTTGTGATATGAAGACCAGAGGCGGGGGATGGACCGTGTTGCAGCATCGAAGGAACGGCTCTGTTGATTTCCATCGTGGGTGGAATGACTACAAAATGGTACGCCTTAGCAATGACGTTTTGGTGCATCAGTAGGTCACATGGGCCTGTACTGCAGAACTGCACAGGAGGTTTCAATAATTATCCATGGGTGGTTTGGCATGAGGAGTCATGGGAGACCGGCTAGCCTGTGATCCCATGTGACCCGTGGTTGTTGTATTTGGCTGCTCCTCATGTTCTCCACTACCCCCTGTGTTATTGCACCTGCTCTCGCGCCCTCTCGCCATGTCAAACTCCCACACAGACTAATACACGGAAATCATGAAGTGCTTTGCACTCACAAAAAATAAAAAAATAAAGCACACACTAGAGATGATAAAGTTGCTCTGGTGGTTTTTGGCTCAGTCAGATGTGTTAAAGCAGCAGTGAATTTTGTTTGGTTTGGAGTTAAATGATGCTTTTACAAGTGTCATCATCAGCTTTCTGTAAAAGAAACAATATTCCAATTGCTCAATAGAAAACCAACAAAAATCCAAAAGGCTGTAAAACCTGTCAAATTGCATGAAAAATTATCACAAAAATAACGGTCTGGGTATTTGAATAATTGTAATATTATGTTTTTCACCCACGCCAACACATCAACTGCTACTTTGCCATTTGTAAATAATATGCAGAGCGGATTATGGACATAAACAGACAGAGAAATATCAAAAAAAGTTTGAAAACCTTTTTCAAGGACAATATTTTTACAAGTGGATGATGAACATTTAGCTCCAGCTGGGGCGTGGGAGCGCAGGGGCCCTATAGATGGCAGATAGCACATGCACTAAAATGCTTCACTGCTCCTGTTCACACTCTATCCTCTGAAACTGTGCTCAGGCTCGATCAAACGGGCTTCTGGTCAGATGATAAATGTGCCACAGCTCCTGCACTATATTTGCTCCTACTCAAGACCAACAGCAAAAAGAAAGTGTGACAGCTCGGCTAAGAGTTTAGAGAAATATAAGTCTAGCTCTGAGAATGTATTACATTTCAACACAGATTTGAATGATTCACTCTCCTTCGTTGCAAGACAAGTGATAAAACTTCTTGATGTATTTCTTGGCTATGCTAGTAGTAACTTTAATAAATAGTTTTCTGTATGACCTTATCAGGCCTTCATACTGTTGTGGAGGCATGCTGGCCCACTCCTCTTGACAACATTGCTTTAGGTTTTTCAGTTTGATCATATTTCATTTGAGCACAGTTCACTTCAAGTCCTTTGAATCGTTCAGTCTGGGCTTTAAATCAATATTTTAGACATTTGATAGTGGCGCTCTGTGGACATTTAATAAATAATCAATACTTTAGCTGTTGTAGTTGGCCTTGAAACAATCTTGGTTTGGAGAGCTAAAGTTTAATTCTGACTAGATGGATGGGCTACAACATAGTCCAAGCAGAACCAGGACCAAAGTGGATTGGTGCTTTTCTAAACAACTCAAAACTTAAAGATTTCACTGCAGTTTATCCATCCATCCATTATCTTTACCCGGTTCTTCCTTTTTGGGTCACGGGGGGTCACTGGTGCCCATGTCCAGCAGTTACTGTGCGAGAGACAGGGGACACCCTAGACAGGTTTCCAGTCTATCACAGACTGCGGTTTATGTAAATGTTAATTAAAACATTTTTACTCTGCCTTTCATTTTGCATTATGAAGATATGTGGCTACTTTTACGTCAAACTATCAGCAGGAGCAACTAGTTTTAGTACTTCCAGCACTTGGGGCATTTTTAACTGGAATACCATAAAACTTCTACAGGGATAATTGTAGTGTCAATTTAATGACAATGAGCAAGTTCACAAAATATCATTTGCATTAAATTGTGATAACAATTATTTGATTATTCTTTTTTTTCTGTATGAGATGGTGGCAATTGTATTTTCTTTTGGCCCAACTCAAACTAGCCATTTGCATAGCAAAAACGAATCTTTATCAGAGCTATCTACAATAGGCAAGAATTGTTGTAAGAATTGTTTAGAACTGTTTCAGAAAACCTCTGCCACTGCATGAGCACCTAAAATATAGAGATAGGGCTACAATACAAACTGTATTGTAGCCCTAAAGTAATAATAATAATAAAAAAGTTATTTCATGTCTATCTGAGGGTCATTTGCACCACATACTTCAAGTGCTAATACGTCTTAGAAGATTGTGATACCAAATATAATTTTGTGGTGCCTATAAATACATATATTTAACTCAACACATGATAGTCTAAGTCTAAAATCTGATTTGAAAGATAACAGGTGATTTGAAAGATAACAGGTGATGTGCATTTTTTCAAGGAATGCTAGGCCTTTATTTTTTTGTTCTACATACATCATAGCTCATGGCACAAAACATTCCCTGCTGATGGAGGTATCTGCTTGGCTGTATTTTTAACAAGCTTATTGCTAAATCCCTTCCAGTATAAACATTACCCATGTATTGGAGTATTAAACATTTTTTTGTTTTTCGTTTGTTGCCAGATATTAAATGACAAGTTTCAAATTGATTTCTCAAGTGCATACAAACAATGGATTACGTTGTAAGTGCAGCTGTTATTTAAGCTTTTAGTTTGTTAATGTTGATATGTTTCAGGTCCAGGTGGATTTTTGATAGGACACCAAGGTAAATTAATGTTTTTGTTGAGTGGTCCCCAACTTCAAGAGGGGAGAGGTTCACTTGTCAAAGTCAGTCAACTGTCTTAACCTATCCGGATGATAAATGCTCCTTATTGCAGTGAGCACTATTTTCATATTAAGTCCAGAAATATTTGGCAGAGAGCTGAAAAAAAATACCCCCCTTGTTAGATTATTTTCCTTTTATTGTTTCTTTGCCTTTGTGCTTAATCCAGGGCTTTGGAGAGCCGTCGGGGGAACACTGGCTGGGGAATGATATCATTCACAGGCTGACCAGCTCCCAGGAATACAGCCTGCACATCCAGCTCAAAGACCAAGAGAGGAATGAAGCATTCTCACTTTACAATCGCTTCTACATAGACAGTGAGGACAAGAACTACAGGTAATGTGAGAAATTACTTTATTCAAAAAGTACAAATTGAATTAAAGCTTGGAGCGATGTTATCTTTAGATGTAACTCTTTATCTGAACTTTCAAACCACTTAGCAAAGCTGTAAAATATAAGAAAACACTTATGTATGATGATATGTTCAAGCAGTTTTGAGCATTGTCAGTATTTCCCGAAAGGATCACATACAAAACGGGGGATTTTGTGGAGAGTTGGGCTGACTGGAAAAAAACAGGCTGAACTCAGTTTTCCTAAATATAATGTTTACAATTTGATTGATTTATGAATTTTATAAGCTGTTAAATGTAGACACAGTAAGTGAACAATAAAAAGTTGAGCCAGTCATACTAATAAGTTCAATTTTATATATTTAATGACAAAGTTAGAATATCCTGATTCATGCTCAATGATCCAGGTCATAGGCTT
>JBBPBX010022273.1:16827-41577 GCA_038048925.1 Garcialebias charrua
ATAACGGAAAATACAAACTACAGGAGCAGCATGTTGTTTCATTTTTTGATGTAGGAATTTAGTTGTTCAACAACACTGGATCTTTTTCATGATGAATCAAATGTTTTCGGTTGATGAGAGGTCTGGACTGCAGGAAATGGTAAATGGAGCTTACTTATATAGCACTTTCCAGACCCCCTTTGAGGGGCCCCAAAGCGCTTCACAGTACCAACCATCCACCCATTTATACACACATTTATACACACATTCATACACCGGTAGCGGTAGACTGCCTTGCAAGGCGCTGCCTGTCCTACCGGGAGCAACTCGGGGTTGTGTCTTGCCCAGGGACACAATGAGGTATGCAGTGACTGGGGATCGAACCCGAGACCTTCTGGTCCTGAGCCGGCTGCCCTGCCTCTACACCATCTCAGCCCTCGGCCATTTCAGCTCATGAACTCCAACTAAGAAACCATGCTGCTGTACTAAATGCATTTAGAAATCTTACTGAAAGTCCTGTTCTGTCGGCGGGGCGTGGGTTGGGCAGAATCTTGGATGTAGCAGCTGCTACTCTCCACCCCAGAATGAATGGGGCTACCTCCTGGGTTTGGATGTGGGCTGCCCCATGTAGGAGACAGGTACATGTCTTGGACCTAGGGGGTATAGAGTGTGTATCGGGATTATGAATGGAACGTGTCGTTATTGTTTGTCTTTCTGTGAGTGAGGGTGAGGATGAGGGTGGGTCTGAATGAGTGTGTCTGTGTATGAATGTTTGTCAGGCTGGGACTTGGGCTGCCCCCTCTCTGATACATCTGAGGCTACTCAGTGTCGCGCTCCTGCCGCGTGGCCACCTGGTGGGTGTTCCTTTGCCTGCGGGCGTGCTTGGGGCCCTCACTGTCTGGGGTTGGGCGCTTGGGCGTGTGTCGGCTCGGCCTGGTGGCTGCCTGGTGGGGCTCGGGTCTCCTGGTCCTGTCGGGTCTGGGCCTGAGGGGTGGGCGTCCCCGGTGCCCGGGCCTCGGTGACCGGCCCTGGGGCTACGTTGGTGCAGCGGGCTCCGGCGGGGGCCTGTGAATTTGTCGCTGTTGACCCCGGGGGGTCATTGTGTGTAGTCACTGGTGGGGCTTCTCCTGTTCTCCCCTTTGGTCGGATCTGGGGAGTTGGTGAGTGGCTCGTCCTGTTCGGGTGGCCCTGGGGACTCTGGGCTCGGGGTCCTGCTTGGGGTCTTGGGCTCTGGTTGCCCCTTTGCCTGCCTCGGGCCTTGGGGGGGCGGATCTCTGATTCCTCACGATTACTATTGAATGTTCTATTGGAGGAAACTTTTTCACTTATGCATGCTCACAACCACACGCAAATGGATGCAGGGATGTATATGTAGATATATGCAGATATGTAGATGGGTATATGAATGAATATGAATGTATATGTATGTATACTGTATATATATTTGTAGGTATGGTATGTATATTTATGGAAATCTACTGCAAGGTCATAAATGTTATTAGTCTTTATGCATGTGTTGCTGTGTTCTGTCATGTACTTTGCAGGATTGCAGACGGAAGTTGGGTGTGTTTGCCTTGTGCTTTTTTGTGGATAATTGTTGTGTTTCTTTTGTTTTACTTTCTGTCTTTCCTTTTCTTTCTCTCTATTATAAAAAAATATAATATATCGGAGTGAGAGGATGGCTGTAAGGTGAGAAGGGAGGCCATATATATACATGTATATATATATATATATATACATATACATGACCCCGTGTACATAATCTCGTTTTCATCACATGTACCACATGCGGTGCAAATGACAATAAAGAATCTCTGACTCTCTGACTCTGATATATAAATACAGTATGCCCCCAAGGCCTCCTCCACACCAACAGAATGGCCTCATTAACATACCAATGGCTGCAAAAATGCAAATTCAATGAGCCATTTGACTAAGGCCCTGTTTACACGGACACTGTGTGGGGGAAACGGATGTTTTGGGTATGTTAATTAGGTGAAAAGTTTTGCGTTGACACGGGCGAATTCTGTGGATACGACTCTCTCCCCCTCCACCCCCCGTCCTCATGATTTCACTGTAGTTACCATGCTGGGCCATTAGATGGCGCTGTGATTTTTGGAACCTTCACTACTGCGCATGCGTGCTGCCTGAGGTAAACAGCCGAGGCAGCCTGCCTCGTCTGTTTTCCTCTCTGGCTAAAATCAGCTAACTACAAGTTGTTGTCAACAAGTTAACAACAAGTTAAAGCTGGAATTTGGATAAGAGTCAACAGATTTGACACCAAGTGGGACCGCTTCATCTAACAAGCTGCACACCAGTTGCTGACTGGACCGGAACCGCGTCAACATGTCTGACTTTAGTCCGTGAGAATCAGCTGATTTCCAGCAGCGCTACAAGGTAAACAATGTTCTTAATAATGTTTCCTTGTGTTTAGTTCGATCACAGAACAACCAACTGAGGTTTTATTTTTATTTTTTTCCTGCGAGGTCGAAGCTGTCGTTCCACGAAGCGAACCGGATGTGGGTCCAGTGTCCACCAGGATGAAAACAACAGAGTCCAGTTCATTAAAGTTCGGTTAACGTGTTTTTAAAAGTGTTCAATTTAATTCTCAGTGTTTGTGACATGAGTTTGTGGTGTTGAATAAACAAATAAATTAAAAATCAACCTGGTGTCTTCATTTTCAGCAGCATGTTAGGCATGACGTAACGAGTCCAGATAGCTTCATTTAGCTCAGATAAATTTAAATATCTCCCACGCTAACATAAATACTGTTTATTATTGTTAAACTGTTAATATATAGCACATTTAGTATGTTATAGTGCAGCGTGACACGTGAAATGTCCGACTGCCTCGTTAACAGACAACTGGATCCAGGCAGCTGGCTCTCTTCCAACACAGATGCAGGTAAGGTGTAGAATAATTAAATATGAGAATCAAAATATATTCCATCAGCTATAGTTCAGAAAGTGGTGCGTGTGTCCACTGTCCAGTCCACCGCCATTGTTAAAATGCCGGCTGTCTGCGCGTGCGTGCTACGTGCATGTGTTCAAACAAAAGCTCCGCGGGAGATGTTTACATTATCAACGGGGGGTCAGCGAAAAATATCCACTCTGGAGGCTGGGTTCAAAAACCATCAGATGCAAAGAGGGGGGCCAGTGAACTCGTGTAGGCGATAAGCAAAGACGCAGAGAGAAAGGAGCGGTTCCACTCAAAATGCGCGTCGTGTAAACAGGGCCTAACTCCCATGGGAACTAAAGTTAGAAAAGCCAAATGGCTCACATCTGGGTTTAATAGCTCAATACTTGCTATGGAGCTATGTATGCTGTCAGGGGCTTCATGCCCCTAGTAGGGTCACCCAAGGCAAACAGGTCCTAGGTGAGGGACCAGACAAAGTGCAGCCCAAAGACCCCAATGATGAGTAACACTAATGGAATCAATGTTCCCTCGCCCGGACGTAGGTCACCGGGGCCCCACTCTGGAGCCAGGCCCGGAGGTGGAGCACGTTGGCGAGCGCCTGGTGGCCGGGCTTTTACCCATGGAGCTTGGCTGGGCACAGCCCAAAGAGGAGACGTGGGTCCCCCTTCTCATGGGCTCACCACCTATGGGAGGGGTCAAAGGGGTCAGTGCAATGTGGGATGGGTGGTGGCCGAGGGCGAGGACCCTGGCGGTCTGATCCTCAGCTACAGAAGCTGGCCATTGGGACGTGGAATGTCACCTCTCTGGTGGGGAAGGAGCCTGAGCTAATGTGTGAGGTTGAGAGGTTCTGGCTAGAAATAGTCGGACTCACCTTAACACATGGCTCTGGAACCAGTTTCCTTGAGAGGGGTTGGACACTCTTCCACTCTGGAGTTGCCCCTAGTGAGAGGCACCGAGCAGGAGTGGGCATACTTGTTGCCCCCCATGTTGGTGCTTGTACGTTGGGGTTCACCCCAGTGAACGAGAGGGTAGCCTCCCTTCGCCTACGTGTGGGGGGACAGGCTCCGAGTGTTGTTTGTGCCTATGCGCCAAACGGCAGCTCATATTACCCACCCTTTTTGGAGTCCTTGGAGGGGGTATTGGAGAGTGCGCCTCCTGGGGACTCCCTTGTTCTACTGGGGGACTTTAACGCTCACGTGGGCAATAACAGTGATGGTAAAAGGAGCTTATTTATATAGCGCTTTCTAGCCCCCTGTGAGGAACCCCAAAGCGCTTTACAATACCAACCATCCACCCATTCATACACGCATTCATACACCGGAAGCGGCAGAATGCCATGCAAGGCGCCTTTCCAGTCCTACCAGGAGCAACTCAGGGTTAAGTGTCTTACCCAGGGACACAATGACACATGGTGTGGGGAACCGGGATTCGAACTTCCAACCTTCCGATCGGGGGACGACTGCCATTCCCATTACACCACGGCCGCCAGTGAGACCTAGAAGGGTGTGGTTGGAAGGAACGGCCCACCTGATCTGAACCCGAGTGGTGTTCTGTTATTGGACTTCTGTGCTCGTCATGGATTGTCCATAACGAACACCATGTTCAGGCATAAGGGTGTCCATATGTGCTCTTGGCACCAGGACACCCTAGGTCGTAGTTCAATGATCGACTTTGTTGTCGTCTCATCTGATCTGCGGCCGCATGTCCTGGACACTCGGGTGAAGAGAGGGGCGGAGCTGTCAACTGACCACTACCTGGTGGTGAGTTGGCTCCGATGGTGGGGGAGGATGCCGGTCAGACCTGGCAGACCCAAACGTATTGTGAGGGTCTGCTGGGAACGTCTGGCAGAGTCTCCCGTAAGACGGAGCTTTAACTCCCACCTCCGGGAGAGCTTTGAACACGTTCCGAGGGAGGCGGGGGACATTGAGTCCGAGTGGGCCATGTTTCGCGCCTCTATTGTCGAGGCAGCTTATCGGAGCTGTGGCCGCAAGGTTGTTGGTGCCTGTCGTGGTGGCAACCCTCGAACCCGGTGGTGGACACCGGCGGTGAGGGATGCTGTCAGGCTGAAGAAGGAGTCCTATTGGGCCTTTTTGGCCTGTGGGACCCCGGAAGCAGCAGATAGGTACCGACAGTCCAAGCGGCATGCGGCTCGGGTGGTTGCTGAGGCAAAAACTCGGGCGTGGGAGGAGTTCGGAGAGGCCATGGAGAATGACTTCCGTACGGCTTCGAGGCGATTCTGGTCCACCATCCGGCGTCTCAGGGGGGGAAAGCGGTACGCGACCAACACCATTTATGGTGGGGATGGCGTGCTGTTGACCTCAACTCGGGATGTTGTGAGTCGGTGGGCGGAATACTTCGAAGACCTCCTCAATCCTACTGGCACGTCTTCCACTGAGGAAGCGGAGCCTGGGGACTTTGGGTCGGGCTCTCCAATCTCTGGTGCTGAGGTCACCGAGGTGGTTAAAAAGCTCTGCGGTGGCAAGGCTCCAGGGGTGGATGAGATTCGCCCTGAGTTCCTTAGGGCTCTGGATGTTGTGGGGTTGTGTTGGCTTACGCGACTCTGCAATATCGCGTGGACATCGGGGGCAGTTCCCTTGGATTGGCAGACTGGGGTGGTGGTTCCCCTATTCAAAAAGGGGGACCGTAGGGTGTGTTCCAACTATAGGGGGATCACACTCTTAAGCCTCCCTGGTAAGGTCTATTCAGGGGTTCTGGAGAGGAGGGTCCGTCGGATAGTCGAACCTCGGATTCAGGAGGAGCAATGTGGTTTTTGTCCTGGTCGTGGAACACTGGACCAGCTCTACACCCTCAGCAGGGTCCTGGAGAGTGCGTGAGAGTTTGCCCAACCAGTTTACATGTGCTTTGTGGACTTGGAAAAGGCATTCGACCACGTCCCTCGGGGGGTTCTGTGGAGGGTACTCCGGGAGTATGGGGTACCAGGCCCTTTGATATGGGCTGTTAGGTCCCTGTTAGAACCGGTTTCAGAGCTTGGTCCGCATTGCCAGCAGTAAGTCAGGCTCGTTTCCAGTGAGAGTTGGACTCTGCCAAGGTTGCCCTCTGTCACCGATTCTGTTCATAACTTTTATGGACAGAATTTCTAGGCGCAGCCAAGATGTTGAGAGGATCCGTTTTGGTGGCCTTTGAATCGCTTCTCTGTTTTTTGCAGATGATATGGTCCTACTGGCTTCATCAAATCGTGATCTACAGCTTTCGCTTGAGCGGTTTGCAGCCGAGTGTGATGCGGCCGGGATGAGGATCAGTTCCTCCAAATCCGAGGCCATGGTCTTGAGCCAGAAAAGGGTAGCATGCCCTCTCCGGGTCAGGGAGGAGGTCCTGCCCCAAGTGGAGGAGTTTAAGTATCTCGGGGTCTTGTTCACGAATGAGGGAAAACTGGAGCGTGAGATCGATAGGCGGATAGGTGCAGCATCCGCAGTGAAGCGGGCGCTGTACCGGTCTGTCGTGGTGAAGAGAGAGCTGAGTCGAAAGGCAAAGCTCTCAATTTACCGATCGATCTACGTTCCCACCCTCATCTATGGTCATGAGCTTTGGGTTGTGACCGAAAGAACGAGATCTCGGATACAAGCGGCTGAAATGAGTTTTCTCCGCAGGGTGTCTGGACTCTCCCTTAGAGATAGGGTGAGAAGCTCAGTCATCCGGGAGGGACTCGGAGTAGAGCCGCTGCTTCTCCACATCGAGAGGAGCCAGTTGAGGTGGCTCAGGCATCTGGTTAGGATGCCTCCTGGACGCCTCCCTGGTGAGGTGTTCCGGGCATGTCCCACCGGGAGGAGACCCAGAGGAAGACCCAGGACACGCTGGAGGGACTATGTTTCTCGGCTGGCCTGGGAACGCCTTGGGATTCCCCCAGAGGAGCTGCTCTAAGTGGCTGAGGAGAGGGAAGTCTGGGCCTCCTTACTTAGGCTGCTACCCCCACGACCCGACCCCGGATAAGCGGAAGAAAATGGATGGATGGATAGATACTTGCCTGGATTACTGTAGCAATGCAGTTTGGCATGGAGTCGATTAGTCTGTGGCATTGCTCAGGTGTTGTGAGAGCCCAGGTTGCTCTGATAGTGGCCTTCAGCTCTTCTGAATTGTTAAGTTTGGCATATCGCATCTTCCTCTTCACAATACACCATAGATTTTCTATGGGGTTAAGGTCAGGCGAGTTGACTGGCCAATTAAGAACAGGGATACCATGGTCCTTAAACCAGGTACTGGTAGCTTTGGCACTGTGTGCAGGTGCCAAGTAGGGGTGGGCAATATGGCTCAAAAATTATATCGTGATATTTCAGAGTATTATCACGATAACGATAAATTTCGTGATATAACCTAAAAAAAAAAAAAATGTATTTATTTGACAAAATTAACTTAACATGTTGCTTTGCAGTATTATATAAAATTTTTAAAAACAACAAGGGGTAATTTTACTGAAATTACTTTATTTAGTAAAGTATTTAGTCTCCAAGTAAAACTACACCTGCACTTTAGTTTTTGTGGTGTTTTTTTAATCTATATTTTGTGCAGACTTTTTCCAATCTAAATAACAATCATTTTTAAAGTGCAGGTGTAGTTTCCTAAAACAACTAGCCTAAATAAAATGAAGTTTGTGTCATTCCTCTGATTCATTTTTTTAACGGATCTGTCTCTGATGGAGTTGTAATGTATACAGCAGTGTTGTGCATGTATATTACAGAGTGCCAGTGAACGCACCGCCAGTGAGAGCGTGACGTAGGCGCGCAGGTTCGGGTGTGAAAGAAAGTCAGAGAACGGAGCGGTGGAGGATCATGCAGTCTGTTAAGTGTATTTGTGCAGCTTAAACAATAAAGCAACGTCTGCTATAAACCAGCAAGGTTATTGAGCGTGCAGAGAAACATCACAGGAGTGACTGTGGAGCCGCGCGTGTTTGTAACACAGTTTACAGCGAGGACACGGCTGCTCAGAGCGGAGCGGGGCGGGGGGAGGGGGGACAGCTGTCTATGCCTGCAGAGCAGGGGGGGAGAGAAGCTGAGACGCGCGCGCGTTGTTTTTAACATTTTAGCAGTAACTAATTAGCGTTTTACACCAGTACAGAGTGGAGGGGATGTGCGCAGTTGTTTAAAGCGCTCGGGTGTTAAGGGGCGGGGTGCCCTGACGTATTACGTCATGAAATTAGCATATCATGATATAAGATTTTTGCCCAGGCAAGCTTTTATACCGGTATTACCGGAAACGATATGATATGGCCCAGCCCTAGTGCCAAGTCCTGTTGGAAAATGAAATCGACATCTCCATAAAGTTGGTCAGCAGCAGGAAACGTGAAGTCTCTAAAACTTCCTGGTAGATGGCTGCGTTGACCTTGGACCTCAAAAAACAAGTGGACCAACACCAGCAGATGACATGGCAACCCAAACCATCACTGACTGTGGAAACTTGACACTGGACCTCAAGCAACATGGATTCTGTTCCTCTCCTCTCTTCCTCCAGTCTCTGGGACCTTGATTTCCAAAGGAAATACAAAATTTACTTTCATCAGTGACCATAACTTTGGACCACTCAACAGCAGCCCAGTCCTTTTTGTCTTTAGTCCAGGCGACACTCTTCTGATGCTGGCTCTTGTTCAAGAGTGGCTTGACACAAAGAATGTGACAGCTGAAACACATGTCTTGCATATGTCTGTGCATGGTGGTTCTTGATGCACCGATTCCAGCTGCAGTCCACTATTTGTGAACCTCCCCCACGTTTTGGAATGGATTTTGTTTCACTATCCTTTACAGGGTGCGGTTATCCCAATTGCTTGTACACTTTTTTCTACCTAATCTTGTCCTTCCCTTCGCCTCTCTCTTAATGTGCTTGGACACAGAGCTCTATGAACAGCCAGCCTCTTTAGCAATGCTCTTTTGTGTCTCGTCCTCCTTGTGCAAGTTGTCAATGGTCGTCTTTTGGACAACTGTGAAGTTAACGGTCTTCCCCATGATTGTGTAGCCTACAGAACTAGACTGACCATTTAGAGGCCTTTGCAAATGTTTTGAGTTAATTAGCTGATCAGAGTGTGGCACCAGGTGTCTTCAATATTGAACTTTTTCACAATACAGTATTCTAATTTTCTGATATACTGAATTTGGGGTTTTCGTTAGTTGTCAGTTATAATAATCAACATTAAAATAAATACACATATGAAATATATCAGTATGTGTGTAATGAATGAATATAATATACAAGTTTCACTTTTTGAATGGAATTAATTAAATAAATCAACTTTTTCATGATATTCTAATTTTATGACCAGGATCTGGAGCAGGGTGTATGGAGCAGAATATCACAAAATGCCAACACACACACACACACACACACACACACACACACACACACACACACACACAAGCAACCTGCTAGTAGGGAAATGTTTTATTTTACACTCATTTTGCTGAGCTAAACTCTCCACTTCATTAACTTGAACCTTTTTTTAAAAAAAAACATGCAAACATGAAATTAAAAACTTCTACAACAACTGAGAAATAGTTGGAATTTTTTTACGGAGCATAGAACCACCCATTGAATGTATAACAAAATGTTAATTCAGTCACCGATTCAAGCATTACCCATAAGGCTGACATAAAAAGAAAGTTACATTTTTTTTAAATAAACTTTTTTTTACAAGCAACTTGATATTGGCCGATTTGGTCTAAAAAAAAGACATTTAAAATTAAAATATATGACCGTTCTTAAAAGAGTGCTTAAGGTCTTTTGCACAGATTTTGCTGAATTAATTTCTGACATAAATTAATGGAATCTCAGACAGCAGGACATGGGACCAGCTCACCTTTACAGCTGAAAGGTTGGGTTCTGACGGTTCTGTGGGTTCTGTGGTACCGCCAGCCGCTTTGCCAGTTCCGACACTTTGGTGAAAACCCTCCCTGTGATGTTAGCCTTCACTCTGATAAGAACACGTCTTTATTTACGGCTCCAAATTATGTCAACAGACGTCTGACCGGACGGAATGCTTCACTTCCGGGAGAGGCTGTCGAGTGACGTGCGTTCCACGCTGGCAGCGCTGACGTCATCACGCCGGTGTCCCAATCCGACGGCTGCATACTACCAAGGACCCGGCCTACCCGGTCCACGCAGGCCGGGTCCTTCAAAGACCAGGTAGGCCGGAAGTCCACGGCTGTGAATTTCTTTTGAATTATTATTATTTTTTTTAATCTTTATTTATAACTTTACTTCAAATACAACAGTTTAAAACAAACACAGAGGAACATTGAACATATAAAAAGAAAAGAAAAAATAAAATAAAACAAAAATACAGAGATAAATAAATGCGAGTTACAGAGTTAAGTTGTATTCATTACAGATATTTCTTGTTTTTATAGCCTTTTTGTTATTCGAGTCTGAGATTGATTCAAGATACAGTTTCACATCCATTACAAAGAGATCAAAAAAGGGTTTCCTATGCATTACTTTACTTTTATGTATGTGAAACTTAGCAAGAAACAAGATCAAATTTATCATAAATATGTGAAAGGAGTCTTTCGTCTTGAAATCTAAGATACCAAACAGGACATTTTCAAAATACAGAAGGAAACCTGGTTGGATATTATTGGATATTAGGGCAACAACGTCCTTCCAAAACTTCAGTGAGTATGTACACTTCCAAAAAAGATGAACAGATGTTTCTGGATAAAGTTTACAGAAAGAACAGGAAATATCAATATCAGCTTTGTATTTCTGAAGAAAGTGTTTAGTTGGATAAAATTTATGAATTAATTTAAAAGAAATTTCCTTGACTTTATTAGTGAGAAAAAAAATTTGTGGGAGAGACCAAACTTTTTTCCAATTAAGATTCTGCACAGAGGTGTTCCAATAGGAAACACACGATGGGGATGAGACCAGATTTTCTTGAAATAAAGAACAGATTTTGGAATTGCTGCCTTTTAGTTGAGTTGAGAAACAGAGTTTACCAACAGCAGACTGCTCAGGGTCAGGACTCACAGACTGGATAGAAGAGAAGTCAACATGAGCAAACCAGATGGGATAGCATCAAAAACAACACTATTACTGTGTCCCAATCCGTCGGCTGCATACTACCAAGGACCCAGCCTACCCGGTACACGCAGGCCGGGTCCTTCAAAGACCAGGTAGACCGGAAGTTCACGGCTGTGAATTTCTTTTGCAATGGGACAGGTCTAGCCTTCACGGTTACGTCGGAGTACGTCATGTTGCCTAGCAACCATGACAGCGCTCAGCCTAAGGAAGAAAGGAGCTTGAAATGCTGTTGTTTTTACTGCTTTTTTTAATTCTAGAGGAAATACAGAACTTTATCGCTGCTGGTGGCATGTTTTATATCTTCTGCTGACAGATATATCCAACTTACTTTTTTTTTTTTTGGCTATAAACGGTAGTTTCATGGATAATTTCATTGTCAGTATTAACTTTGTTAACTTGTGCATAATAAATAAATCAAAAATCTATCTTATTTACTAATAATTTAATAAAACAATATACTAGAATAATATTTATAACTTATTTAAAATTTTAAATAAATACTGTAACTTATTTGAAATTTAGAATACAGCATAACATTTTCCAATATTTTATTGTATAAAATCCATTAGTACATAAAGGGGTTGTAAAAAAAATGTTAAAAACAGGGTCTTTCATCTATTTTATTAATAAAATAGCACTCAAGTGTTTTCATTGAGCATCAGTAGATTAAGCCTCATTATTATAATGCTTTAATATCTTATAAAAAATTAAATCTTAAACTAAATGTTTTGTTGTTCTCTACATGTCCTGAACCAGACCAGACACTTGTACTGGAGTATTAATCTGAATATCCCAGTCCTGGACCGTTACTTTAACCAAGAAGATCCTAGACTGGATTTGTGATGATGCAGGGAGTCTCTGGAGGTGTTGCTTCATCTCCTGGACCTGGATTCATGACATGGTTGGGGGGCGACAACTGTTTTCTGGCTGGCAGGTGGAGCATCCTGCAGGTGGTCTCAGTCAGGAGTGTTTGGGACGCCTCGTTCTGCTGTCCATCATGGTGTCATCCACCTGCCTAAAAACCCAGAGGACCTGCAGGTGGTGTCCTGTGGGTTTGCAGAGCTGGCAGCCACAGAACCTTTTGTTGTTTTGAATTAACTTACTGTTAATAAAATGAATTATAGACAACTAGTTTTTGTAATCAATTTATTTTTTCAAAATTAGAACAAAACAAAGACCAACACATTTTTCAAACTCATAAATATACCGGTAATTTATTTACCGGTATTTGCATTTTTTTCTAGAATACTAAATAATCTTTCCATCATCTCCCTACTTTCATTCAACCTTCTCTCTTCTGCCTCCCTCTGCAGCTTCATATCTTCTCTGATTAAGTCCATTAACTCATCCTCTCTGTTCTTCTTCCTCTTTCTTCCTCGTCTCTGTTCCATTCTTTCCTCCTCCTCAGCCCTGTCGTCCTGGTCACCCACTGCTGTGCTTGGACCTGGATTGTCCTCACGGATGGAGGAAATTAGGACAGGAGGTGCAATGCAAGGTCTCTGTCCTAACGCCTCATCCATGAGGACAAACCAGGGCCACGTCGCAGCAGTGGGCTTCCCACTCACTCCTTCCCCTGACCCTGGATATTTGCAGTCCTGAACAGAGGAAATAAGATATCACAGTTGGCAAAAAGAGCAACAAACTTTTTTTTTTTAAAGTTTACATGTACATACCGGATTCCAAAAAAGTTGGGACACTAAACAAATTGTGAATAAAAACTGAATTTAATGATGTGGGGATGGCAAATGTCAATATTTTATGCATAACATAACATAGATGACAGATCAAAAGTTTAATCTAAGTAAATGTAACATTTTAAAGGAAAAATATGTTGATTCAAAATTTCACAGTGTCAACAAACCCCCAAAAAGTTGGGACAAGTAGCAATAAGTGGCTGGAACGCCAATCAATGCTCCGTTCAGAAGCCTGCCTCACTGATGGTATGGGGTTGCATGAGCGCTTGTGGCATGGGCAGCTTGCATGTCTGGAAAGGCACCATTAATGCAGAGAACTATGTTCAGGACTTGTCGCAACTTTTTTTGGGATTTGTTGACGCCATGACATTTTGAAACAACATATTTTTCATTTAAAATGATACATTCTCTCAGTTTAAACTTTAGATCTGTGATTTGTGTTCTATTCTGAATAAAATATTAGATGTTGGCACCTCCACATCATTGCATTCAGTTTTTATTCACAATTTGTTTAGTGTCCCAACTTTTTTAGAATCTGGTTTGTATCAAGAGCACGTACAAATTATATAATTCATTACACATGTACATACTTTGTATTTCTTCTTTAAATTGTCCCATTTCTTTTTAGCCTGCAGAGGATTTACTTTATCCTGCAGGCCCATCTTCTCCAAAATTACCCTAATAACATCAACATAAAATGAATGAAGAGGGGAAACATGGAAAATAATGTCTTAAACCCACATTGAAAAACAGTTTTCACAGCACAACACAAGAGGTTGCAGGTTATGTACAGTACAGTACAGTATAGGGTTAATGAAACTGTACTCATAAGCCTAAGATGAATCTTGTACCTCCACGCCACAGCTGCAGAATTTTTAGCCCCCGTAAAAAATGGCTGTTATTATTCCGAAGCTTAAAAGCCTCGGTCTGCTCCTTGCTCCCTAAAAAACAGAAGAATAAAATTAGCTTAGAGGCGATAATACGACGGGACCCGCTGTACGAGCTGACAAAACATACAAAAAATATCTATGCAAATGACAAAAGACTACCATCCGCTTTAATCATTTATGTCATAAATCATAACCGCTTTAGGCTTTAAATTTTTTTATCCCACATTTTAACATAACTTACATTTAAAAGTGTATTCAGTCGCTTCGTCCGCCATTACGTTCATCCAAAATGGTCCCTCAATGCGCACGCGCAGTGTAAACGCAATGCATTTTGGGATAGCCTCCATCTTGAAGGATCCACCGGACCTGACCTTCAAATTCGGGGAAAAGTAGGCCGCATTCGTCGGCCGCATTGAGGCAGCCTTCGAATTGGGACAGGCCTTGGCGCATCGCTGTGACGTCAGCGGCCTTCAAATGCGGCCTTAGACCCATGCAGCCGTCGGATTGGGACACAGCTATTCTCTTGGGGTGACAGGAACCTTGTACTGAGTAAGAAATTCTTCATAGCTATAAAGAAGACCTTTGTTATTAAATAGCTGATGAACTTGAATAATACCATAGTTAAACCATTTATGATAAAATAATGACCTGTTTTTGAATATTATGTTAGAGTTGTTCCAGATGTAACATCTCTGCGGAGAAAAATTATGTTTATAGATAAGAGACCAAGCTAAAACTACCTGTTGGTGAAAGTTGGAAAGCTTAGTGGGTATTTTTGGAATACTGTAATTACAAAGGAGAACAAACTCTAAACCGCCTAAATGTGAAAAGACATGCTGTGAAATAAAGTTCCAGACAGTGGCGGGCTGTGCATTTCACACCTAGGCCTTCAGCAGTGCTCTATCTGAATCAATTCAACCATCAATAACTATTTTCCCCATATTTTTAGACCAATTTTTGGCTGATATATGACCGTTTCCATTCATTCATTGTGTGTTTGTGGATTTAGAAAAAGCATATGACAGGGTGCCAAGAGAGGAGGTGTGGTATTGCATGAGGAAATCTGGAGTGGCAGAAAAGTATGTTAGACTGGTACAGGACATGTATGAAGACAGCAGGACAGTGGTGAGATGTGCTGTAGGAGTGACAGATAGCTTCAAGGTGGAGGTGGGATTGCATCAAGGATCGGCTCTGAGCCCCTTCTTGTTTGCTCTGGTGATGGACCGACTAACAGATGAGGTCAGGCAGGAATCCCCATGGACTATGATGTTTGCAGATGACATTGTGATCTGTGGTGAGAACAGGGAACAAGTGGAAGAGAACTTGGAGAGGTGGAGGTATGCTCTTGAAAGAAGAGGAATGAAAGTCAGCCGTAGTAAGACAGAGTACATGTGTGTGAATGAGAGGGAGGAGGTGGAACAGTGAGGCTACAAGGGTCAGAGGTCACAAAGGTGCAGGACTTCAAGTACTTGGGGTCCACTGTCCAGGAAAATGGGGAATGTGGTAAAGAGGTGAAGAAGAGAGTCCAGGCAGGATGGAGTGGATGGAGAAAAGTTTCAGGAGTGATTTGTGACAAAAAGGTGTCAGCAAAGGTCAAAGGAAAAGTTTACAAGACAGTGGTGAGACCAGCTATGTTGTATGGTCTGGAGACAGAGACATGGACAAAAAGACAGGAGACAGAACTGGAAGTGGCAGAAATGAAGATGCTGAGGTTCTCCTTAGGAGTGACAAGGATGGATAAGATCAGGAATGAGATCATCAGAGGTACAGCACATGTTGAACAACTGGGAGATAAAGTTAGAGAGGACACACTGAGATGTTTGGACATGTCCAGAGGAGGGACAGTGGGTATATTGGTAGAAGGATGTTAGAAATGCAACTGCCAGGAAAAAGACACAGAGGGAGACCAAAGAGGAGATATATGGATGCAGTTAGAGAGGACAGAGGATGCAGAGGACAGAGTGAGGTGGAGGAGGATGACTCGCTGTGGCGACCCCTGAAAAGGGAAAAGCCGAAAGAAGAAGAAGATATGACCGTTTCCATTCATTCTGATGGGGGAAAAAATGGAGCAGTACCACTTTCGGCCACTACGGGCACTAAAGGACCCTCTAGGCTTTTAACGACCAGTATACCTGTGTACGGATTCATTCATTCAACCTTTATTTAGTCAGGTAAATCTTTTGAACCTCATGGGCTCATTTACGAAAGCGACCTGCTAAAACTAAAGAACAATGAACAGCAGTGGTAGAATTTCCTTAAACAATAAACAATAAACAAACAAACAATAAACAATAGAAAACAAAAGAGAGAAAAAAACAAAAGAAAGTTTTTTTTTTTTTTAACAAAGTATCAAAAAACTAGCAAAACAATATAAGGTAAAAACATTATAACATTATAAGGATATTTTAGACCAAAAAAAAGTCCTGCTGGATGGACAGCGTGTGGGCGGCGCACATCATGCTGCAGTTTAAAGATAAAATTAAAGTGTTTAACTCCATTCCTGCATCATCCTGGAAGGCTTGACCAAGCTCAAAGCAGCTCTGCACCGTGATGGACAGCAGCTTCACAGCCACAGCACAGATGCACGTGACGTGCAGCAGGTCCTCGGATGGATGGATGGACGGACGGACGGACGGACGGACGGATGGATGGATGGAAGGATAAAGCTTGGACCTCAGTCTGTCTGGGTTCAGGAAGGCAGGATGTTTGCTGGAGCTGACGTGCAGGAGGAGGGCAGTGCTCTGAGCGTTGCACCTGTTACCTGCTCAGGAGTTGACAGAACTCTTCACTAGCAACGCAGGGGATGAAGAATTCAACGAGTTTGAATAAAAATAAATAAATGTTTTTTTTTTTTTGTGTGTCTATCTTGTTACATTCTAAAGAGATGAAGGTTGTTGCAGCATGGCGCACGTTTGGAAGACCCGACAAGTGAAACTATTTAAATCCAGCGGATTTGAACATTATATTCATTTATTAAAGAAAAGTTCAGCTCAGACACATGTTTGCTATAATTTTCAGCAAACAAATATATTTTTTAAGTGTTAATCTTATTAAATTTATTTTAAACAGATGAAGGTTTTAGCAGCGCACGCACATGAAGACCGGTCAAAGCGAACCTATCAGCTATTTGACAATTACGTTCATTTTTAAAAGAAAAGTTCAGTTCAAACACACTTTTACTATAATGTCAGCAAACAAATATATTTTTAAGGTGTGTATCTTGTTAAATTTTAAAGACATGCAGTGCACATGCTTGACACAGCGAAACTATTTTTTTTAAATCCAGCTGATTTTCAATATCATTTAGGAATATAGCAACATTTTACTCACCAAAAATCCAGATTATTTGTACACAAAATCCATCCAGCTATTAAATGAACACAACAATATCTTTGCTCGTGCAGCTGCTATAGATGCAGCTTGCTAGCTCTGGTTGTACACTCTGACTGTCCAATCAGAGCGTGTGAAAACACTGACGTTTCTGTACGACGTGCAGAAAACGTAACTAGAAGCTAGAAGGCTTCTGGTGTCGCCCATAGACATTAGGTGTGGCCAACTCAACATCTGATTGGTTGAAGCAACAGCTTGGTGGACAGAGCCACAAGGCTTGCAGTGAAGCCAGTGAAGGCTTCCAGGCAGATTTCTTTGACCCTGGCAACAAATAGTGGCTGAAATGTGATTGGTTCAATGCTTAAATATGAAAATACACTCTGGAAGCAGCTCAACCAGGGGGGCAGCAATGAAAGGAAGCGGCCAGACCATTTGTAATTATTTAATACGTATTCATGGACAAAACATAATAAAAAAAATAATAATAATAATTTTAAATTTAAATTTTAAATCATTTTAGGCCTTCAGAGAAGGCTTTGCAGGCCCTGACAGACCGCCACTGGTTCCAGATAGAGTTTGGGTTTTTAAGATAATTTTTGATCCATTTTATTTTAAAGGTGTTATTAAAGGAGCCAAAGTCAATAAAATGTAGCCCACCAGACTTATCATTGTTTAAGACGATAGATTTACGCAAATAATGTGTTTTGTTTTTCCATAAGAAGTCGGAGAGCGTTCTGTCTGCAGATTTACAAACTGTTTTATCAACATAAAGAGACTGGGCAGTGTAGGCCAGACGGGACAATCCTTCTGCTTTAGTGAGCAGACTCTACCTCTCAGGGACAGATCCCTCTGTAGCCAATTGTTAAAAACCTTTTTTGACTTTTCAAGGACAGCAGTAGCCTGGTAAAAACCAGACCCTTGTCCTTCACTTCGCTTTGTACTAGGGTCTGGCATTTCTCCCATAGACAACGATTTCTCTGGTAAATTTTTGACCGGACCAATCAGAGAACAGAAGGCGGAGTTTTGAACGACGTCGACTGACGTCGTCAGTTAAAATGGCTGCCGCCACGAAGGAATTTTCATGAAAACAAGGTAAAAAACTATTATTTCTTTGCTGAGAAAAAATATATTTCTTAGCTGACGTTATATCAGAAGTGTTCCTGAGCTTAACAGTTCCTAAATCAATTCACGAAATGGTCAAATCTGCTGGATTTAAATTGTTTCGGTTTGACATTTTCCAAACAGCCTCGGGTGCGCTACGAAAATAAATGATAAAAAATCGAATTTTATCTCAAATGTTTCATCTAGGCCAACAGTCAGTAAATTAGAGCCATATAATTACACACTGGTAGCAGAAAAAATATCCACCGAGTGGTTTCTGAGCTATTTATCTGATAGCCTGGACCTCGCCAGGCTAAACTAACAAAACTCCGCCTTTTGTTCTCTGATTGGTCCGGTCAAAAATCGACCGGAGAAATCATTGTCTATGGGAGAAATGCCAGACCCTAGTACAAAGCGAAGTGAAGGACAAGGGTCTGGTTTTAACCAGGCTAGGACAGCAGTAAAGTTAGCAATACTTCTATTTTTACTATTCTTAGTGATACTGATACCCAGGTATGTTACAGAATCTTTGACAGGGATGCCACAAATAGAGGAGTGTGTGCAATTATTCACTGACAACAGTTCACACTTATTAAGATTAAGAGACAGGCCAGAGGCCTTAGTGAAACTTTCAACAGTACTAATTGCTAGAGAGACCTGTGACACATCTTTTAAAAACAAAGCTGTATCATCAGCCAACTGGCTAATGAAAATACTTTGACCTGCAATATTGATTCCTTGTATAGGGCTGTTTCTGACATGAGCATTTAGAAACTCAGCTGCTAACAGATAAAGATAAACAGATAGTGGGCATCCCTGTCGAACCCCTCTCTGGAGACTAAACCTAGGAGACGTACCATAAGGAAGTTTAATTCTGCTATAGAGCTTTGGAGCACACGTCACTGTGTGGGGGCGTGTCGGGGCATTCCGGTCTCGACCGCCATCTTTGTTGCCCTCAGAAAAAATAAAATAAATTCAGGAGATTTCCATCGTTTTCGCGCTGTATGTTCCGTCACGGTTCTGAAAAGCAGCGCAAAATAAAGTGGACTGTATCCTAATAAGCTTCTCCCATATGACAAAAAAATACTACATGGAAAAAAATTGGTATAATTGGAAATGTTGCCCGTTTGAAATAAATAAATAAATGGAGCAGAGACCTGGAGTAATATTTGCCTCCACTGACATTCCCAGTCATTTTAGCAGACCAGGTCTGGGTCAGTGTTTACACCACAAATAATTATATTTACAATTCACTGGGAGAGCTGGTCCAATCTATGAATAGCTGGGTAGATGATTTGGACATTTTTAAATCCCCCAGATTGTAAATACGTTGAAGGTACGTTGTTGGCTCATTAATTTTACATAAATTATTAATATACATGGCTTTCAGAATCAATCAACCTTCTGTATGCTATGAGTATTAGAAATTGTGAACACTTAATTTTTTGTAGTATTTTAACTAATTTACAAAGCTCCACGTAGAAAATTACCTTATTTTTAATGACTTGAGCTAGTCTAATGACATGTAGACTTCAAATCTTGATTAGATTACTTTATATATAATATGTATTAAGATGCATATATATTATAGACAAATGTTTCTGTCTTTTCATTCACCATTTTAATTGTGTGTTCACAGGTTCTGCTCTCTGAGTCATGAGGGTGATGCATTAAAATACAGCTAGCAGTACAAAATCCAACTCCTGAACTTGGAGCATCTCCTGATGGACTCAGTGCGATCGCTGCTGCCTGGAGAAAGTTCCCTCACCATGCAGCATCCAGCGGCTGTGGAGGCAGGAGATGAATTTCACCTGAAGAAGCATCGTCCACATGCACAGGTGCATAATCAAACCACTGTGACCTTGTGTGGACCCACACAGACATGGCTGGACGTCTGCAGAAAGCATGAAGCTTCCTAAAGATATTTCTCAGAGTTTGTTCTCCAGCTTCAAGGGAGACATAATTATGTAAATCATGCTGTTCACTTATATTTGCACATTTTTGTGTAGCAATTTTTCTATAAAATGTATTAACTTAAACAATGTTCATCACATTGTTACTAGAAATGTTTAATTACATCAAATGTTTACTTCAAAATGGATCTGTTTCATTTTATGTTTATTTCTTACCTGAAATTCATTCATTCAACTTTTATTTGGACAGGTTAATCCCTGTTAATGAAATTTGTTAATACATCAAATGTTTACTACAAATGTGATCAATTTCATCATGTTTACATGTTAGTGCTGAATTAAATGTTTCATAAATGTTTACCACATTAATTTTTATTAAATGAGAAAAAACAACCACTTGTTATTATTCAACTGTAAAAATATTTCAAAAACGAGTCCAGCAGCTCCTCTGGGGGAATCCCAAGGCGTTCCCAGGCCAGCCGAGAAACATAGTCCCTCCAGCGTGTCATGGATCTTCCTCTGGGTCTCCTCCCGGTGGGACATGCCTGGAACACCTCACCAGGGAGGCGTCCAGGAGGCATCCTAACCAGATGCCCGAGCCACCTCAACTGGCTCCTCTCGATGTGGAGAAGAGGGATTTTAACCTCAGTACATCACTCATGTACACAGTTTCGTTCCACAACATGTGATGTGAATGACAGTAAAGAACCTTGACTCTCACACAGTCTAATATCAAAGCCTCTGTCAGATAACAACGTCCTTCTGTTATGAGCTTGTCACCTCCATCCCTTGAAGAGAAAAAGACACAGGTATTAGACAGAGTTTTGTGTGACACATTAAACAATGATGACAAAACAAGGAAGTCCTATTTAATACTTTAAATTTACTTTTTCCAGCTGGTTTTTATTCAGCTCTGACCTGTTCTGTAACAGATGACTACTACCTTTCTGTTTGTGCATGAAGAAATTGTTTTATATGGTACTACCTGAGCAACATTGACGGTGTATTTGTAGTTTTTTGCTGCTGGTCCCTGTTCCTCCTCATCTGCAGCCTGACTGAGCTCTTCTGGAGTTTCCATCCATTTCATATGAAGTTTTGCCTTGACAAGGACGTATCAGAACACAGATCAGTATTAACAGTAACAGTGACAACACTACAAACTTTAAACAGTTTATTTCACAATAACACAGCTGTCCACTCTGTCTAAAATCAGACAACGTTATATAAAAAATATAAACCCAACCATAGGCTGACCCACTTCTATGAACTAAACACCCGGACAAAATCGTGGCAAAAATTATGGCACAACTCCAACAAAACGAATTTATACTACTGTTTACATTCACTGTTTACATTTACATTCATTACAACTGTTTACATTCATTACTACTGTTTACATTTATTACTACTGTTTACATGCATTACTACTGTTTACATTTACAGTATTACTACTGTTTACATTCATTACTACTGTTTACATTTACACTACTTTTTAAATCTACACTACTGCTGATATATATATTTTTTACTAGCCTTACTGTATATGCCACTTTACCTCTACACCAATATCAACTACCTCATACATATACTGTGTACATAAACTTCATATGCTGCTTTGTCACTCTATTACAAATGTCAATGCCAGAACTTTCATTTTATTTTATAGATATACTTTTTACACTTTTTTACACTTTTATACTACGGTACTATGAAAAAACTCAGGGCAGTATTACACTTTTATTATTTCATTTTATGCTTATGTTTATTAAATGTTTCAGTGTTTTACTGTTTAAATGTTTACTGTTGCACCGAGGGACGGAGAGAAATGCAATTTCAATCCTGTGTATGTCCTGTACATATTGCAGTTTTGACAAGTTGACTTTGACTTGACTTTGACTTATACACTCACCAGTGTCTGGAACAAACTAGCAGTTATTTTGGGACATGGAGAAATTGTTTTATATGGTACTACAACTGTTGGGTACTACCTGAGCAACATTGACGGTGTATTTGTAGCTGCTGGTCCCTGCTCCTCCATCTGCAGCCTGACTGAGCTATTCTGGAGTTTAATTCATTTCATATGAAGGTCTGCCTTGACAAGGATAGATCAGAACACAGATCAGTATTAACAGTAACAGTGACAACACACTAGAAACTTTAAACAGTTTATTTCACAATAACACAGCTGTCCACTCTGTCTAAAATCAGACAACGTTATATAAAAAATATAAACCCAACCTAAACTAGGCTGACCCACTTCTATTAACTAAACACCCGGACAAAATCGTGGCAAAAATTATGGCACAACTCCAACAAAACGAATTTATACACTCACCAGTGTCTGGAACAAACTAGCAGTTATTTTGGGACATGGAGAAAGTTATATCAGGACGTGTCACCGCTGATTTCAGGACATTCATCTCCTTTTTGTTAGGTCCGACACATGAGCTCCCTCCCGCTGCTTCCAGCAGCGAACAGGAAACAGAAAGTCCGTTTTCTATCTACTTTCAGGTCGTGTGACCGGACATTACATCCAATAACACAGCATGTTTAGACCATTGCAAAACTGTTACAACCTTCTTAGATTCTAACAAAAAAACGAGAGACAGAGCTTCTTTTAGTAGGGCTTCATAAATGGCGATTTCTTTCCCACAATGCTGTGCGCCGCTTTGCGCCGTGGACCAGTGACGTCACGCTCCAAAGCTCTATTACTTTCTGCATACAGAGTTTGTACACTTCTATTGAAAAAATCACCCAAACCAAACCTTTTAAGTGTAGTAAGCATGAATTCATGCTCTAAGGTGTCAAACGCTTTGTGAAAGTCCAAAAACAGAATTAAACTGTTGTCCTGTATGAGTTCAGAATAATCCAGAATATCTAAAATTAGCCTAATATTATTAGAGATATGGCAATTTTTCATGAAACCAGACTGACACTCGTCAATAATAGGGTCTATAACAGATTTAATTCTATTGGCTAAGATTATAGCTAAAACTTCGTAATCGTTGTTTAATAAAGAGATCGGGCGCCAGTTGTCTAGGAGGAGAGGGTCTTTCTGTGGTTTTGGAACTAAGGTGATCACACCCTGACGTAATGTAGGAGGCAGCAGTCCTTTACGGATGCTCTCAGTGAAAACTTCTAATAAGAATGGAGCTAAACTAACAGCGAACTTCCTGTAGAATTCTGACGTAAGCCCGTCTGAGCCTGGTGATTTATTTAATTTTAACCGGCCTAAAGCACTGATGACTTCATTTAAAGTTATTGGTCTATCACAGAAATCTGCATCATCTTCTGCCAGTTTTCTGTTATCAGAGAGAGAGTCAACGAAATCTGTGTTTGACTGCAGACAGAATCTGGATGTGTAAAGGTTGCTATAAAAATCTGTGCAAAATTTAGCTATTTCTCTCGGGTCCTCTACAACCGATCCACCAATTCTTAACTGTCTCACAGAGTTATTTTTTGACTGTTGTCTCTCCAGCCTAAGAAAATATGCAGAGCTCTGTTCACCTTTCTCAAGCCATTGTCTGCGTGATCTAACATATGCTCCCTCAGCTTTCCTTTATAAATCCCATCTAGCCTAATCTGCATCTCATCAAGTTCAGCTTTTTCATTGACATCCAGAGAATCAGCAGATTTTGAAGACAGAAAAGTGATTTTTTGAACTACTTCAGTTTCTTCTGAAGTTCTTTTTTTAGCCAAGTCACTACTATATTTTCTGAGAAATTTTGAAATATCATATTTTAACAATTCCCAGTTAATACCAAAAGCATTTTCCTTTGAGGCTTTGTTCCAGAAATATGAAATAATGCTTTCCAACTTTAAACAAACCTCTTTGTGGTTGAGGATGCTGCTGTTAAGCTTCCAGTAGGAAGATTTAAAATGATTAGAAGCTAGTGTTAAAGGGATACTGAGATGAATAGCTTTATGATCAGATAGAGGTGAAGGAAGAATGCTTGCTACCCCGTTACTTATTTCTTTAGAGATGAGCCAATAGTCAATCCTCAATTGGCTTGATAAAGATTTATTAGACCAAGTATATTCTTTTTGAAATGGATGTGTTTTTCTCCAGATCTCCATTAGACCATGTCTTTCAGTGAAAAGGTTTAGATAATTATCATGAGAGCTGCTGTCTTGTCTTGGGGGCCACCTATCATTAAGATTGCTCGGGACAATATTGAAGTCTCCTCCAATAATAACATAAGAATTTGGATATTTAGATAAATAATGTAATAAGCGGTCTTCTATTTTGGTTATAAAGACAGAATTCTCCTGGCGGTTATTAAAACCATAGATATTAACCAAGATTAACCTACGATTTGCTGTTTCCACCACAAGTATTACATAGTGACCTTCTTTATCACATTCTGAGATTACAACATTTCCATTAAAACGATTTTTGAGAATAGACACACCAGCTGAGTGCTCTGACCCGTGGGACATCCAGACATCTGATCCCCATTGCGATCTCCAGAAGTTGGCATCTTCTGAAGTGGAATGTGACTCTTGAAGAAAGCAAAATCTGTGTTTTGTTGTTTACAGTAAAGAAAGAAGGCTTTGCGTTTTAAATGATTTCTAAGACCTCTCGCATTTAAAGAAATAATAGACAAGGACATAAAAAAATAAAGACAAGAGTTAGAACAAGAAATAAGCAGGAACTATTGAAGTTTTCTTACACTAACAAAGCAAGTGGAGGCCCACAACCAACCGACAAAAAATACCCAAATAACTTTAGGGAGAAACCTGAGATTAATATCAATTTTAAACCTTACTAAGTAAAAACACTACAATAAGACTTTTATGCTAAATAGGATTGTTATCAAATACTGTATACGTACCAAAAATACAAACCTGTAATAACATATGAACATGAAAAAAGTTTGTCAAAATCAACTTCAAGTATAACAG
>JBBPBX010022274.1:4281-41577 GCA_038048925.1 Garcialebias charrua
TGTACACATGAAATTAAGAACATATAAACAAAAGATGAGATGAAATCATGAAAAACAACAGTCATGTGTTTAATACAGAAGTGGGTTGAGCCTAACCAGGGGTTGCTAGGTGAGGGGCTGGACTCAGGTTTGATCTGATTGGCTGGCGGCTTGTGACGTCAATAAATGCAGGAAGTGTGAATCCTGGTGTATTTATCAAAAATAAATAAATCTACTTAGAGTAAATAAACCACTGGGTGCATTTTTTTGGCACAAGGACTGTTTTTTTATGAAGTAAATACCCAAAGTTTAGTAAAAAAACATTAAAAAGTGAATTTTGCATGTGTGGTCCCCTTTAATGTTGGAGTCATGATGAGTGATTTAATAAAAGTTTGTAACTACATACTTTTAAAATAATATTCAGATTTTAACATATGTTTTCTAATCTGTAAATATGTTTGTAAACTCTTAGTAACTTCAGGGCTGTTACACCTCTGAAATATTCTCTGCTGTTTCCTTTAATATGAAACCAGAACTGTTTCACTCCAATTAAACATTTAATTTCCTGAGATGTAATTATTTATTTTAAAGCATAACTCTCATAAAGAGTTCTCTGTTTGGTTTTTTACTTGTAGGTAAATATGAACACTTGTTTTTTTTTTCCAGGTTTGCATCATCTGACCTCCTGATGTGTTTCTGGCCCATGACTGCTCTGCTCTGCCATTCATGGTCGGTGTTCACCAAGAACTGAGAGGAACTCCCCATCAAGTTCAACTTGTGTTTATTTGTCTTATACAGGTTAACACAGAGTTAACAGTACAATGAAGTGCTCAGGATGAGAAGAGCAGATTTGACTTGCTAAAAATCAAAGAACAAACTACTGTACGTATACTAAAAGCATGCACAGTGAAAAAGTAATTATAATATTCACAAAGTCCTGAAGAGAGACGGATATAACAATGCAGCAGGATGAATTTGAATGAACTACTGCAAGTATTTCAAGCTAGTAATATAAGCCAACATGCACATAAAGTTTTAAACTTACCCGTACGGTGTCCATCAGTCCACGGTCAGCCGGATTTTCACAGCAACTTTTTATTGACAGTACTCGGCTCTACCTGAAGAGCAGATACATAAAAATCTACCTGCAGACTTCAAGGACTACCCTGACACTACAGTCACACTACTTACTACTTGTAAGAAAATAAAATGTTCAAAACATTCTGACTTTTGTCTTCATTGATGTATTATCACCCCAAAAAAATGTGTACTGTATTTTGGTTTAAGACAGGCTTAGAGTCCAGTTTTAGCCATTTTATTAAAAAGAAATTTGATGATGATGTTACATTACTGTACAAAACGTATGAGTCAAGCTAAATGAGGCACAATATTTAAACACTGTTTAAATTATATTATTATTATTACATCTTCTGACTAACTCCCAGCTTCCTCGACTGCTTTTGGAGATTTAAAAACATGTAATCAGTCAGATTACAGTGCCTCAGTGGAACAACTTGTTTGTATTTGGTGTTTGGATCCAATCTCAGCTCCTCACTGCTTCCCTCATGTTTGAGCTGTAGCGGTGGTGTCTTCCCACGTCTCACAAACATCTAGGCTGGACCAGGGGTTCCCTCATCATCACCAACACCTGCCGTGTCCTGTGCAGTGAAAGAAAACATCTCTGCTACAAACAGTGATTTAACAGGTTTGACTTCAGCTCAACTTTTGTAAACAAACTTGAATTAAAATAACTTTTGTTTCTAAATCTGCTCTAAATCTCCTGCCTCCTTGTTTGAAACTGAACTGTCAGGTGGCTTTGACTCAAACAGTGGGGCTTCTGGCTCTTCCTCATGGACTGTAAACACTCAGCCCTAACTGACTTCTCCTGCCTCCTTGTTTGAAACTAACATTTGTGTTAATAAGAAAACATTGTACAGACAAAACACGTTTACTCAACAGATTAGCAAGGCTAACTATGTTAGCTGTGTTAGCCTACGAGGCAGTTTGGTGAACTGAAAACAAATACCGACTTACCTTCATATTTATTTATGTAGTTGGACACAAAGCTTAAATCCTTTATCCTTCTTAGATGTGGGCGCTTTAGAGAAGGTCTGAATTATTCTGTAGACATTATTAACAGTGACTGTCGGCAAGTCCTGCAGAGATCTCGTGAAGAACGCCATCGCTAACACCGTGTTGACTGCAAACCGGAAGTGCGCCCTATGGGTCATGAATGCGGAAGTGCTGGAACAGAAGTCCGTGACATATAGGCTATTGCCGTACAGACCAGTCCGGCTTTAATCCTTCCCGGGTCATTCATAAGACCACAGTTGAAGGCGGGCAGGTCCCTTTCACATAAACGTTTTCATAAGTGAACCCGCAGCGCGGGTCCAAAAGAGGCGTGGAGCAGAACACAGATCGAGCTGAACCGCGACGTATTTATTGTGGGACAGACGTCAGACGTTTATAAGTTGTCATTTCGTGTAATTTTTAATATTTCCTCAGTAATAAATCTACAGCTGGCTGCACTGATCAGCGCGTGCGCACACACAGCTCGTCCACTGTTCAGAGAGAGACAAAGAGGGAAAAAAAAGAGCGAAACTAAACTTTTACAAGTTGTCGTTTCGTGTCATTTTCAATATTTCCTCACATCTACAACTGCACTGATCAGCGTGCGCACACACAATACTCCTCCGCTGTTCAGAGAGAGAGGAAAAAGGAGACAAACTAACTTCTACAAGTTGCTGTTTCGTGTCATTTTTAATATTCCCTTGTTAATAAATCTGCTTGTTGATTAATCCTGCAGTCGCTCACTGTTGTCATCATCATACTCTGAGCGTGGATCCGTGGGTTGCATTCACAAGTGGGTCTGCCCGGCTCGGATCCGGCCCTGACAGTACCTCTGCTGGCGGATCAGGGGCGCATCAGAGGCGAGTAAAATTAACTCGCCTATGCGCCTTCGTGTTTTTTCTGAATGCTCGTTCGAGGACCGAACGCGCATCAGGCCCGGACTGAGCTGTCTTATGAAAGGGGCTATAATTTGGTTTGCAGAAACACTAACTTTTCTACCAAAAGATAGGAGATAAACCACTCCAGTGCCAAGCCTGATAGACCGACTACATCTCGTAGCCTATTAATCAAAATACAGTACTGTGTTCATCAGTGTCAAAAGCAGATGTTAGATCTAGGAGAACCATCACCGTGGATTCTCCAAAGTCGGCGAACAACAAAATATCACTGGAAACTTTAAGTAAAGCAGTCTCTGTGGAGCTTTTGAAACCCAAACTGAAATTTGTCAAAAATCTCGTTTTTCCATGAGCGATTGGCTGCTCAGCCACTACTTTTTCAAGAAGCTTTGAAAAAAATGGGATAGGAGATTGGCCTGTAATTTTCAAACTTTGTAGGATCCAGGTTTGCTTTTTTAAATAAAGTCTCAACAACAGCATGCTTGAACGAGGTTGGAAACACACCTATTGAAATAGAAGCATTGCAAATATACAATGCAGAGACCAATGACAGAAAAAAAACTTTAACAACATCGTCGAAACAATGTCATTGGACTGGTAGAATTTTTCATTTGATCAAATCAAGTCTTCCTGCTTCTACATACTGGTACTTTACATTTTCAAATAACACATTAAAATGTAGGAAAACTCTTGTCTCATACTGTTATCAAAGAACTCTTCAGAGTCCAGGGGTGCCAAAATCTTCCCCATAAAAATAACTGAATTCTTCTTCAAAAAGGGAAGTTAGTTATTTTTAATTTGTTGTGCCTCTTACTAGAGAAACTTGAGGTTTACATGAGTGACCATCAGAACTTTCTTAAAATGTTTTATTCCGATTAATTTAAAAACACCTTAAAGATAAAACTTTCAATGGATTTTAAATGAAAATATAATTTAATTCAGGAACATTGCAGATATGTTCCTGTTTTTGATTTTGTACATCTACCTTGTGGTGTTTTGCTAGTTTTGATACTTTGCATTTCACTTTCTATTTCTCCCCTACGTTTTTTTTTTCTTTCTGTTTGTTGTTTAAGGAAATTCTACCATTGCTGTTCATCATTCTTTAGTTTGTAGCAGGTCGCTTTTGTAAATGAGCCCTCGAGGCTCAATGAGATTTACCTGACTAAATAAAGGTTGAATGAATGAAAAAAACCATCATAACTTCCTTAAAATGTTTTATTCCGATTAATTTAAAAACACCTTAAAGATAAAACTTTCAATGGATTTTAAATGAAAATCACTTTCACGTCCAGTTTTGTATGTTAATGAGAAACTTCACAGCAAAAATAAATAATCTATTTAAAGACAAGCAGCATGTAAGTTTAGCTACAATAATAAACCAAGTGCATATAAAGAATCTGTTTTACGTGCAATTCTTAATTTTATTAGTTATTCTGAGTTTTCACTTTTTTAGTGATTTTTTTTTATACTTTAGTTCTGTTGAAGTCATCATGGTTTTAAAAAATATTTATTTATAAACATCAGAGACAGAAAAGTATGAAACTATTAGGTTTATTCTGTTATTAAAAATACAAGGAAAGATTGAAATGGCTTTTGTTTTACACCAGCTCAGTGAGTTTCTTTTTAAAGAAAAAACGTTTACATGCAGTGTGTATTTTGGACACTCGCATCCCATACACGATGGGATTCAGAAGAGGCTGAAGCACGACAAAATACAGAGACATGGTAATCTTCAGGACGCTCGGTACCCCGACCATGTCAAACCTGCTCTGAAAGATTTCAAACAGGCAGCCAAAAGAAAAGTTCAGGAGCGAAGCCAAGTGAGGTGCGCAGGTGCTGACGGCTTTCTGTCGGGTCTGTCTGGAACCAACACAACAAACATGCAGGATTTTAATGTAAGAAAAAAGGATGGTGAGCAGCGGGACTACGAGTGAGAGGACGGTACCAAAAAGCCCATAAATATAATTCAGTCTGGTGTCCGAACACGCCAACTTAACAATCTGATAATTAATACAGTATACACTGTTTAAGACGTTTTCACAAAGAGTCAGACGGAGGGTTAATAATAACGTAATCATAAACGTCATAAACGAGTACAACCACATGAGAACGATGAGGATCAGGACCTTAAAATGTGTTATTATTATGTGGTACTGAAGGGGACGACAGATGGCAACATACCGGTCAAAAGACATGACGGCTAAATTACAAAACTCTACTTTTGCATACGAGTGCAAACAAACGATCTGCAGGAAACAAAGTGGAATAGACACAGTGTGAACGTCTGACAGAATCTGAACCAGCAGGAATGGAAACAAGCCTGAACTACCATACATCTCATTTACAAACAGGCTGCACAGAAACATGTACATGGGTTCATGTAGACTCCTGTTCACACAGATTACCACAATCAGTAACATGTTCACCAAGAGGATAGAACTGTATAATACATCCAGTATCACAAAGCACAGGTGTTTTATGCATGTCCCAATGTCCAGATAAGCTCCAAGAATGAAGTAAGATGGAGATAAAGATGTTGAATTCAACATGTTTCATTTAGTGACAACAGTGATTAGAAATTAAAACTTAAACAAAGCAGGTACAGTATACAGCTTCTACCTGATCCTGAACCCCCTCTACAATTCTGAGTAAAAGTGAATCAGTTCAGTAGACATAAAAATAAAAAAACTGTTCGGATCAGACGGCTGTAGCTTTTTATTCCCTCAGACTCTCACCTGGGATCAGACCAGTCCACTGACTGCCACACGGTGGCTCTAATCCCAGAGCAACGCAAAGTTTTCAAAGGAGACTGTTCTGTAACTTTACCAATACACAACACTTCCTCTTCCACCTCCAGGGAATGATGACATCAGTTCACCAATCTTCTGTTGATTACTGTATGTCAGGTAGACAGCTACCAGAAACCTAACTTAATGAGGAATTAAATCAGTTTTAAAACTGACCAGAGGAAAAGATCGTTTTTCAATTCAAAAATATAATAAGTACAACAGACTTAAATCATCAGAATCAAGCTGAACAAACATTTTTGTTTCCTCTGAATAAACCGAATACTTTGACAATAAATGCTGACATAAAGTTGTTTTAAAGTTTTATTAACCAGCACCTTTTTATCAAGTGAAACAAATGTACAAGAAGCTCAATCTTATTAAAATAAGAGTCTATGAGGAGGTGAATCTTATCAAAATAATAGCCTGTACGGAGCTGCAGACTTTACCGTCTTATAACAGTAGAATCCATAAATATTTCCATCTTAGTGAGTAAAAAAATAAATAAACAAACATCCAGTTAAACACCAAAACAATACAAACACAAACGGCTTCATTTGGTTAAAGAAACATTCATTAATGCAAAAAAAAAAAAAAAAGAAAGAAGAAAGAAAGAAAGAAAAAGAAATGGTTCTTGTAAAAAGAAAAATAAAGAAAAAGAAAAAGAAAAGATTCAATCAGTTTCTTGTTGACTGATTTGCTGGTTTAAAATAGTTTGGTTAAGAAATAAAGACAATAATTATTTAAATCTGTCAGAAAACCAAATATTTAAAATAATTTTATTATTTTATTAACGGTAACAAAAAAGCCTTACTTTTACTTTAAAACTCAAACCCTGAAATTATAATTTAATTGATCAATAAATTATTAATTTTTCTAGTTACATTAATGGGAAATTACATACAAGTCCCAGAATGCACTGCTGCTAGACTCACCCAATCAGATAGCTTTATTTGGTGGCAG
Organism: Garcialebias charrua; assembly: GCA_038048925.1. Lineage (NCBI taxonomy): Eukaryota > Metazoa > Chordata > Actinopteri > Cyprinodontiformes > Rivulidae > Garcialebias > Garcialebias charrua. Next base: position 10,976 of record JBBPBX010022274.1, read on the forward strand.
CATTTAAAATCAGTAACTCAATATTTTATTTTTGAAAGCAGCAAAGGGTTTATTAAAATAAAACTTTTAACTTTCACAGAAAACTTAGATAAAAAAAAGTTTTATACAGATTCAAAATAAATTTCTGTAAACCAAAATCCTGTTCACTGTAACAAAACTAAACGCTCAGTTTTTATATTTTATCACAATTTTTTTTCCTGAATTTTTTTATCCAACAAATCCATATTTGTCCTGATTAATTAAACTATTTGATTATTAAACAGAAACGATAAACTTCTTAAATTTGACGCTTGACATTTGAACAAAAAAAATTATGACTTTTTTTTTAACAACAAAACATTTCATTTTATTTTAAATTAAATTAAACAATTAATGAATCATCAAATCAGCAGACTGATCACCTGTCGACCAATCACTCGACAGACACCTTCAGCTGAACTTACCCATCATGCACTCTGTTGCATGGTGGTGAAAAAAAGGACGTGAACCATGGATCAGACAGAAACTAATAAGTGAATAAATATGTGTCGAGTTCAGTTCACAAGAAGCAGCTCTGACAGAATGTGATGTCACTACTAGGAAGCAGTGGACGGAGCTAGATGAAGCGGCAGATCAGCTGGTTTTTGTCTGGTTCCAGGAACTCGTCCAACAGAGCATCTGTGACCTTCTGAAGCTCCGCCTCCAGTCTGCTGACATCACTGTGGCACAGAAAGATGATGTCATCACTGATCCGCCCACTTGCTCTGATGTCATAACTTATAAAACTGCTGTTGGAGCTGACCTTTGACCCGGGGCGGCACAGAATTCTGTGTAAGATTTGATTTTGGGTTCGGTGCCGCTCGTCCGCAGCGTCGCCACCACGCCATTCTCCAGAGTAAAGGTGATCATGTGACCACTCCTCGACACAGGAAGTACCTGGAGGACATCACAAGTGTCGAGGTCACAGGTGTCGAGGTCACAGGTGTCAAGGTCACAGGTGTCGGGTCAAGTCATAGGTGTCAGGGTCACAGATGTCAGGGTCATAGGTGTCGGGGTCACATGTGTCGGGTCAAGTCACAGGTGTCAGGGTCACAGGTGTCAGGGTCACAGGTGTCAGGGTCACAGGTGTCAGGGTCACAGGTGTCAGGGTCAAGTCACAGGTGTCAGGGTCAAGTCACAGGTGTCAGGGTCAAGTCACAGGTGTCAGGGTCAAGTCACAGATGTCAGGGTCACAGGTGTCAGGGTCACAGGTGTCGGAGTCACAGGTGTCGGGGTCACAGGTGTCGGGGTCACAGGTGTCGGGGTCACAGGTGTCGGGGTCACAGGTGTCGGGGTCACAGGTGTCAGGGTCACAGGTGTCAAGGTCACAAGTGTCCAGGTCAGAGGTAATTGGAGACTGCCATGGAACCTATTATTCTACACCTCGGACGTGTGTATACATTTCTATCTCTGTTAATGCGGCCCGAACCACAATATCTACCCCCACAAAAGTTATATCAAAATGACTGGCTCGGCCCAGTGATGTGTGCTATTAATTTTATTGGCATTTCGAGTTACCATTTCGACATAATTTGCGAAAAAAAGACGCAATATTTTACCAACTCCAGGAACTAGTTGGTGACTGCCCACTTATTATTCTACACCTGATAAGTGTAGCTTTTTCAACTTTAATGCAACCGCAATGTGGACCCCCACATAAGTTATATAAAAATGACCGGCCTGGCTCCGGGAAGTGTGCTATTACTTTAAGTCTAACCTTTTAAAGTTAAAAGTATTCACCTCCTCCTTCCTGACTTTACCTGTTGCTTCATCTGGAAATAAAAATAATTTTAACCAGAACCTCAGCCTCACTGAAATGCTGACGTGGACCCAATGGGCTGCACTAACACTAGAAAGAAGAGTGGGCCAGCCCTCCAGAAATCATGTGAAAAACAGATACAGTCAGTTCTCAGAGTTCTTGCTGCTAAAGGAGGTTCTGCTGGATCACGGTGGACTCAGTTTTCTTCACAGTTTTCTTCACGGGGCGGCCGTGGCGTAGTGGTAATGACAGTCGTCCCCCGATCGGAAGGTTGGAGGTTCGAATCCCGGTTCCCCATACCATGTGTTGTTGTGTCCCTGGGCAAGACACTTAACCCCGAGTTGCTCCCGGTAGGACTGGAAGGCGCCTTGCATGGCAGTCGCCGCTACCGGTGTATAAATGCGTGTATGAATGGGTGGATGGTTGGTATTGTAAAGCGCTTTGGGACTCCTCACAGGGGGCTGGAAAGCGCTATATAAATAAGCTCCATTTACCATTCTTACCGATCTGAGGTCAGGCTGGCTGCTGTCGAATCCCGTGGTTACGTCTCTAACGTGGATGATCCGCAGGCCGCCGCACGTCTTTGGGTACGAACCGTTGCCATCAAAGTTCCTGATGCGACCGAAGATCTTCTGTATGGTTGGGGGGTTGTTACAGACCACGTAGGAGGTTCTAGACACGTGATAACCATAACTGGAGACAGAAAGTTACAACAGACTTAAACTGTCAAAATAAAAACCAGAAAAGGGTTTCACCAAATGTTTACAAATGAGATAAATAAATGTTTTATTAAAACTGTCTCCAGTTAAAAGTGTTTAAAGTAAAAAGACTTTAAATGTGCAAATTCACTTCAGATATTCAACACTTCACAACCAAATGAAGATCCAGGCACTTCATGCATTTTAAAGGTTCAGATATACAAGTACACACATGTACACGTGCACACACAAGCACAGCTGCGGTGTCTCTGGTCCTAGGAGGCGCAGTTCAAACTCCAAAAATCTAAAACCGCTGATCTGTGCTCCGTGTTCAGCTTTTCCTTCAGCTATGGTCCTACAAAGATTGCTCTGCTGAATGCGAGGTCGCTGGCAAATAAAACATTCATCTTAAACGACTTTTCTGCTCCAATGGATTGGACTTCATGTTTGTTACAGAGACCTGGCTCGTCCCTGGTGAGTTAAGTGGTTTTTCTGAACTTCAGCTGGTGGATTGTGCCTTTTTTAATGCTCCAAGGACTTCTGGTAGAGATGGTGGATTATTAAGTTTTTTTAAGATTCTGGAACTGTAGACAGCTACACACAGTGGCTTTTCAGAGTTTTGAACTGCTGTATTTTTCAGCTGGGTTGCTCCAACAGACCACTGTGCAGCCTGATCTACAGACCACCCTCGTAAAACAAAAACTTCACAAGATCATTTTCTAACTTTCTGACTAAAATGATGCTCAATTATGACTGTGCTTTGATTGTGGGGGACTTTAATGTACATGTCTGCTGCCTTGAAAAGCCGTTGGTACAGGAGTTTCTAAATCTGATCCAATCTTTCAACCTTGTGCAAAATGTTGGTCCAACTCATTAACAGGGCCATACACTTGATTTAGTTCTGTTTCACGGATTATCTGTTGTTAATCTGGAAATTGAGGATGCCATTGTTTCAGATCACAAACCCATTTCATTCAAAAACTCTGTTATTCATGAGTCTAAATCCCCTGCTCCAGCCAAGAGTGGTTGGTTATTGAACTCTTCAACTGTTGCTCTTTTTTCCTCTGCATTCATTAGCCTACTGATGCTGCCTGTAGATTAGTACACAGGAGCTACTTAGTAGGCATGATGCAACCTGCGCTAAGATCTTGGACCTCGTGGCCCCACTAAAAATCAAGCGACCAAAGCGAGCACCACACCCCTGGTTCAATGCAACCACTTGAGCAGCCAAATGTATATGCTGGAGTCGAGCGTAAGTGGAAAAATGATAAATTACAGGTTTCTTTTATCATGTTAAAAACGTGTTTAAAAGATTATCAGAGCATCATTAAATCTGAAAAGAACAAATATTTCTTCCTAATTATTGCTTCAAATAGTCATAATCCCCATGTTCTTTTTAATAGCGAAAATTCCATTTTAAACGTGCCTCGGTCTACCAGCATGGAGGCCTCTGTTGACATCTACAACGACTTTTCCAGATACTTTGCTGATAAGGTAGAGTTGATTAAGTCATACATTCCCCAGTCTACAACTGACCCCTCTGTCTTTTCCCTTGCTCAGCGGTCTTCAAGTACCGGTAGTTTGAACCCATTTCACTCCCATTTCTAAACAAAGTTGTTGGTCAGATGAAACCTGCTGACCCCATTCGTGCGTAGTTTTTTAAACAAGTTCTACCTACGATTGGGCCCACTGTTCTTACTATTATAAATAGTAGTATTGTGACAAGTGTGGTCCCCGATGTTTTCAAACATGCAGTAGTTCATCCATTAATTAAAAAATCTGGACGTGACCCTTCGACTTGCTCTAATTTCAGAACAATCTCGAAACTTCCCTTCCTGTCCAAAATCCTGGAGAAAATAGGTTTTATTCAATTACCGTACTTTTCGCTGTATTAGTCGCTTCTGTGTATAAGTTGCTTTGTCCAATTATTGGAAATAAATTGGAAAAATCCATAAATAGGACGCTTCGCTGTATAAGCCGCGCCTGACATTACCGCTGACGTAACGCGTCATCCACCGCTGATGTTACGCGTCACCGCTGAGAAAACCCGGAAATGTGGTCCATTGTGCAACGAGAGCAGAATTTCATTAAAATTTAACTACAGAAACACCTAAAAAAAACATGTGTCAGCTGAATATATATGTTAACGTGTCTGTTTAAATTTTGTTAATGATTACAAATCAGCTGAATTTAAAACGTAAACAACACGATGCGCGCACACAGAAAACAGACCGCTTTGCAGCGAGAGCTGAATTTAATTAAAATTAAACTACAGAAACGCCTAAAAAATATATTTGTTAGCTGAATATATATGTTAACGTGTCTGTTTAATTTTTGTCAATAAATGATTACAAATCAGCTGAATTTAAAACGTAAACAACACGATGCGCGCACACAGAAAACAGACCCGCTTTGCAGCGAGAGCAGAATTTAATTAAAATTAAACTATAGAAATGCCTAAAAATATATACATTTGGTAGCTGAGATTATTGTAAAGTGTATCTCAGTTTAACTTCTGTTATTAAATGCACTTTTGACGGTTAATACACGCTCACCCCGCCCAAAAAAATGACAGAAACAGATACCGTTTACAGTGTTTATTCAAACAAATTATTTACACTACCTATTCAAAGCCTTCAAACTCTTCGTCCTCCGTGTCGCTGACAAAAAGTACAGCCAGCGAACGAGGCAGGTCACCGGTACTCAATGGACCCTGTTCCTCCTCCTCTCTCTCTCTGTATCCTCTGCTCCAGCCGCTCCAGCTGGCCGTGGTATGATCCCAGCTTTTATGAACCCAGACTGGATGATCTTTTGTGAAACTGAGGTCCAGGCCTTGTCGATCCAGTCTATTGCTTGCAGGAAGGTGGCGTGGCGCATACGTCCAATCGCTGTAAAGCTGTGGTCCCCATCTACCATCCACTGTTCCCATAAGCGGCGCAAAGCTGCTTTGAAACTCCTGTTTACTGAGATGTCCAAGGGCTGGAGAACCTTTGTCAGTCCACCCGGGATTATGGCAAGGATGGAATTGCTCGATTTAATTTTCTCTTTGAAAGCAGGCGTAATGTGGGCTCTCATGCTGTCCATGACCAGTACAGCTTTTTTGGTTTAAAAAAAAAACATCTGGCCACTTTGTGTAACACCTTGAGAGCCAGACATTCATCATCTGAGAGTCCATCCATCCTTTCTCATTAAAGTCCAACACCCACCATGTTTTCAAATTGCATCGCCATTAATATTTATTAGTTTATTTAAAAATAATACAGGAGCGTTTACTTATATTGTGGAGAAATAACACTAAATGTGTTATTTCATGATTTATAGCAGATTTTAGCATGCAGCTCCGGGAAAATCTGCCCCTCTCCATATATGGGCATTCACTTGGGCATTCACGTCACCAGAGTGACGCCTTGGAGTTACAGGCGAGCAGAGGAAAAGAAAAAGGAAGCATTTTTAAATATTCCATAAAGCTGCCTGTTGATTAATCCTGCTGTCGCTCACTCATGTCATCATATTCTGAGCGAGCATCCACTTAGACATACTAGTTTAATTCGTTTGATCGCGACAAATTCATTCATTTCCGCATCGCCCCGCATTTCTCGCCCCGTGATGAGAAAGGCACCCAGCCTCGCAGCTGAGCTCTGCCCGCGCGCATGCTTCACGACCCGTGCTGCTGCAACAAGGCTGACGAGAGATAAGAGCAGATACATACACTCGAGGGAGCAAATTACACCGGCACGAGGAACTTCAAAGGTGACCAGCGGAGCGGAACGAGGAGCCAGAGACCGCGCGCGGCTCGCTCCTCAGGGGCAGAATGAATCAAGCAACAGGTCCGCAGCGGTGTTATAAAATAAATAATAAATAAAATCAGAGCGCTGGTCCATACACACAAATGCACCAGGAAATATGCAGGAAATATGCAGTTTTAACGCACTCTCTCTCATAAACCTCCATGGAAACTCACTCCTACCTTCTGCCTTCTGGGTGGAGATTCATGTAACAAGAGGCATGACCCTTCGGGACTTTTCGGCCAGGTTTCCGGATTCATTCGGGAGTGGGTTTTTTTTTTTTTTTTTTTTAACCCTCGCCTGGCCCAAATGCAAAAATGAAAATAAAATTCATAAAATACTACAGTAATTCTCCAATATGGTGAATTGTTACTGTCACGGTGGGTGTTGTCCTTTAACTTCCACCACCACACTTGGAGGAAAGTTCTCTTTGGGCATGGTTTTTCGTTTGAAGATGACCATGGCCGGCAGCTTTAATAATAATAATAATAATAATAATAATAATAATAATAATAATAATAATAATAATAATAATAATAATAATAATGAATTCAATTTATAACGCGCTTTTCATTAGTGAAAATCTCAAAGCGCTACACACATTGAATGCTACACACATTCATACACCGGTAGCGGCAGACTACCATGCAAGGTGCTTTCCAGTCCTACCGGGAGCAACTCGGGGTTAAGTGTCTTGCCCAAGGACACAACAACACATGGTGTGGGGAACCGGGATTCGAACCGCCAACCTTCCGATCGGGGGACGACTGCCATTACCACTACGCCACGGCCGCCCGCTTTGTCCCATCTGCACAGCACGCGAGGACCACAGAGAAGTGGGACTTCTCGTGTCTTGTTGTCATGATGGAGACGCTCTTCTCACCTTTTCTGGACACACTTCTGGACATCGGTATATCAAAAGTGAGCGGAACTTCATCCATATTAATAATTTGGGCAGGCGAGACATGGTGCTCCTGGACTTGGCGGGCGACAAAGGCGCGGAAGCTGGCGACCTTCTCTTCGAAGTCTGCTGGCAGTTTTTGGCACATCGTAGCGCGCGCTACGCCATCTCTTTAGACAAAGCCACGGCGTGTAGCCGCAACTGGACAGTGTAGACACCTCTGTCGGCCGCGCGCTCCTCCAACACCCACTGTTTGACCCTCTGCTCCAGCTTGGGCCACCAGACCTTGCTCCCACGGTTCGCCCTCTTGACTCGTTTCATGGCGGTCAGCGAGACTTCCGCCTTTCTCCAGTCGCGAACCAATTTCTCATTGATCCCAAAGTGACGACCCTGTTGCTCGGTTGCTGTTTTCCGCTGCAAATTTGATAACCTGCAGCTTAAATTCTGCAGGATACGATTTTCGTTTTGGCGGCATGTTGTCCTCTTTGTTCTCTGGCTCGTTCTCTCCCGGATGTTGGTATCAATGTTGTCTGTTTTCCTGCTCACTCTCAGTGATTTGGCGGGGGTAATGGGTTTTATCTGAATACACGAATAACAAGATACGCCTCCAGGTACAGTCTGCAGGTTAACAGACTACAGGGTGCTTTAGCGCCCATAGCGGCCAAAACTGGTACTGCACCATTTTTGGCCAAAATGAAAAACGGCGATATCGGAGCCAAAAATGGGTCTAAAAATATGGGGAAAAATCCATAAATAAGACGCTTCGGTGTATAAGCCGCAGGACATTCAAATTAGTAATTAAAAAAAAAACAGCGTCTTATACGCCGAAAAGTACAGTAAATGAGTTTTTGAACAAAAACAGAATTTGAGATTTTTCACTCTGGTTTTAAGCAACTCCACAGAACCGAAACAGCATTAGTGAGGGGTTTTAACATAATCTGTATTGTATGTGGAATTTGTACGAGGACTGATGTTTTATTGTGATGTTATTTTAATATGTTATAAATGTTATGTAATATGTACCCAGACTCCTTCTATAAGCTTTAAATAGCTTTTTGGAGACCTGATTCACGCACTATTATCTTGCAGTTATGTATTGTGATTCTTTGTGTGTGTGTGAATAAACTGAATAAATGTTTTTTGTTTTGTTTTTTCCCCTTTCGGCTTCTCCCTTCGTCAGGGGTCGCCACAGCGAGCTAGTCGCATGAAGATCTGGCAATTGTTTTTACGCCGGATGCCCTTCCTGACACAACCACAGACCACCGAGCTACCACAACCCTCTGTGTGGAGCAGAGAGCTGATATCTAGGGTGCCCGGGGGAGCAGATAGTGTGGGTTAAGGGTCTTGCTCAAGGGCCCAGAGTGGGGCAGATGAGAGTGGAGACAGGTGTGACTGCTTCACTTATCCCACCCACATTTTTGATGTTGTCGGTACCGGGCTTGAACCGGCGATCTTCCGATCACAAGCGCACCTTCTTAACCTCTGCGCCACCACTCCCACACGTGTGAATAAACTGAATAAATAAATAAATAAAAATTAAAAAAATTAACGATATTATGGTATCAAAAGATTCTGGTCAATTTGTGGTACTTGTACTCCTGGACCTTACTGCCGCTTTTGATACTGTTGACCACAGTATCTTTACAGTATCCTCATGGCTGTAAAGTGGGTTGAGATTACAGATGCTGCATTAGAATAGTTCCGCTCATACCCGAGTGGCAGGAGCTTTTGTTTCAAGGTTGATAATAATGTATCCGCCTCATTGCCTCTTTCTTGCAGGGTCCCACAGGGTTCAATTCTTGGACCCCTTCTGTTTTAACTCTATTTGCTCTTACTGGGGTCCATTCTGAGGAAACACGGTCTTTCATTCCATTGTTATGCTGATGAATGTCAGATCTACCTGCCTGTGAAACCAGCAAGTGTTTGCTTCATTCACCCTCTGTTAAAATGTCTGGACGACATTAAGGCATTGATGGCTTCAAAGTTCTTAAGTTTTAACAATGAGAAGACTGAAGTCATTGTCTTTAGCCCTAGCTCAACTGCCGCCTCTGATCCTGTCAACCTGGACTCTCTTCAGTCTTATCTTAAGCTGTCTGGTAAAAAAATCTCGAGATTGTTTTATACTCTGACTTTGTTTGACAAACAAATAAATTCTGTTCTGCAGAAAAGCTTCTTCCAATTAAGACAGGTAGTTAAGCTCAAGACAGTGTTGTCCAGACCGGACCTTGAGAAACTAGTCCATGCCTTTGTCATGACCCGTTTGGACTATTGCAATGCACTTTATGCTGGGGTCAGTCGGGCCTCCATCTCATGTCTTCAGCTCATCCAGAATGCTGCTGCTTGGCTTTTAACTGGAACTCATAGGTCTGAACACATCACACCAGTTCTGTCCTCCCTTCACTGGCTCCCTGAGTGGACTAGAATAGTCTTTAAAATTCTTCTGTTGATCTTCATGTGCCTAAATGGCCTTGCACCCCTTTATCTCTCCGAGCTACCGGAACCTTACTTTCCCTCCCAGGTCCTGAGATCATCCGATCAGCTGCTTTTGGCTGTTCCTAAAACAAGACTGAAGGTCAGAGGAGATCGGGCATTTTCAGTCATGGGCCCCAAACTCTGAAACAACCTGCCCCAAACATTAGACAGGCCTCCTCCCTTCCTCAGTTCAAATCTCTGCTAAAAACACATCTGTTCTCACAGGCATTTCTCACAGTGTGAGTTGATTTAGTGTTTTTATTTTATTTTGTTTGTTTGTTCTGTGTTCCTAAGATTTAAATGCTTTTTATTAATTATTCTGTATTATCATTAGTGTTTGGTATATTTTTCATTAATTTTACTCCCATTTATGTTGTTGTTAAGCACTTTGATAACAGTTTCTGTTTTAAATGTGCTCTACAAATAAAGTTGACTTGACACACACACACATACTGTACATAGTCATATGCATTATCGTATACAGTCTGTACATCATACGGTCATCATTCAGTCATACAGGGAGCAACAAACATTCCCAGGGATGGATCACTGTGAATGTTTGCTGCTCTCTGCTGGTCAGACAGGAACCATAACTTGTTCTTCTCAGGCATCAATGTCATGTTCCTGCTTTCAGTTTGGTGAAAGTTGTTTAAATTAGATATTAAATACAAAAATAAGACAATTTTTTATAGGAAATGGTTTGATAAAGGAATATTACTTGTAAGCCAATTGTTAAATCCAAACGGTCACTTGTTATCTTAATCTGAATTTATGTCACATTTTCAATTTCCTGTTACACCTAAAGAATATGCCGTGGTGTTTGACGCAAACCCCAGTGGGGCTTTAAAACTTCTATCATCTACACCTCCAGGTCAAAATCATCCAATGCCTTGTTTTGATCCAGGTTCCATTTATATTGACTATGATTGTCCTTTGATAAGTAAGAAAACAACTAACAAAATGTTAAGAAATATTATTTTAAGAGATGTTGTCTTTTCACCAACTTGTACATTTTACTGGTCCAACATATTTGGAAATATAAATTGGAAATAGACTTGGCTACTCCCAAAGAAATACCTAATAAATAATAAAGTAAAATAAATTTCATACAAAATTATTCACAATTGTTATCCAGTTAAAGCATTTTTGATAAAAAGATATACCGGTAAATGGGACTTGGATCCTATGTAAAAATCACGAAGAAGAGCTTGTTCATTTGTTTTGGGATTGTTGTTACACCAAAATATTCTGGAGGGACATGTCAAATTTTTTTTATCGAAAGAATGTGAATATCACTTTAACAGAAAAGCGTGTTTTATTTGGGATGGAGAAATGTGACCTTGTTAAAACAGAATCTTTATACGTTGTTAACTTTTTTATTATTTATGGTAAATATCATATACACACCTCCAAATATTTACAACAAAAGCCTAACTTCCAGATTTTATTATCTTCTATAAATATTTATATAGAATCCATAAAAGGAAGCTCAAATGATAACTGCCCTTGAAGAACTGCAACCCTCGAGCACCCATTTGACTTTAACTTTGTAAAATACTGTTTTATGTTCTGTAATACCCTTGATTGCTGTATTTGTGTTCATAATTAGTTCTGTGTTGTTCTATTTTGTTCTTGTATGTTCCATATGTGCAATAAAAAATCAAAAAAAAAAAGTTGTTTAAATTACTGGAATGTTTGTGTTTTGATCCCATCAGAACTTTTGTAGAACCTTACGTTCTGTAGATGTTGTGCAGCTGCTGGTTTAGACTCAGACTCTTCTCGTGAAGATACGCCACCATCTCCGCCATGACCACAGCGGCGCTCACACCGTCTTTCTCTGGGACCATGCTGCCACACAGGAAACCTGAAAACAGACGGTTCCGGACCGTTTACATCCTCAGAATGGATTTATCCTGACAGTAATTGTAGATTTTAAAATAATAATGAAAATGTGGGAATGAACTACTGCACAGTGACCTTTGACCTGTACGGCGTAGGAAATGGGACAAACTACAGAGCTTGACGAGCTGGAGGTCAGAAACTCACAAGAATCTGTATTTTTGTTAGATAACTTTACAGGAGACTTTGTTTTACCAAGTGTTGAAACTCAAATATAACTTCTTCAATTTTACAGCAAAGACCAATTGAATCTGAACAGAAACACGTCAGCTGATCGGATGTTTTACAAGCTGCAGTTTTAAAACTGGTCACCAGGCGTACATTTTTGAAGTTTAACCCATTAAAAATGAAAACCAGCAGGAAACAGAACACTTCAGATCTCAGACATCGGAACATTTCAGGTGTTTTACAACATTCTAAACTCGGGCTCACCTATGGACTCCTCAAACGCAAATATGACACTTTTTCCGGTTTTGGAGAGTTCGTGGATTCTGTTCCCGATCCATTTGAATCCAGGAAGAGTTTCCTGTTGAGCAGACAGTGAATCATTAGAAGACGAAGACCTGATCATTATTTTGCTGCAGGTTTTCAGAGATCTAGTCTGATCTGGTCCATTTCAGTTTTAAGGAACCTTCAGCTCTTTCTGAACCACTAATGTTTATCTGGAAGCGTCTCAGTCAGTCGGGACAAGCAAAGACCTTAACCGGTTCAGTCAGAACCAAACTCAAAGTTTCATGTGATCTGCATCATCGGTGTAAAGGTTCTGACCTCGAAGTGAAACCCCTCGATCCGAGCGAAGGCCTGCAGGATCTTAGAGGACACGGTGGTGGCCAACATGTAGACGTTCCGAGTGTCAGCCGGATCCGGATGGTTCTCCTTCCAGTTAAAGAACATCCACCAACCAAACAGAGCAGCCAGCTCATTACCTGAGAACACCTTCCAATCACACCTGGAACACAAAGGGAAACACGTCAGCACCAGCAGGCAGGTAAAGGTGAGCAAACACACCTGGAGCCTAATGAAATCTGGTCCAAACACTGAGGACAGAGGTAGCCATTCTATATGCAGGTGAACCACACCTGGAGGACATGTAACCACACCCACCAGAGGACATGTAACCACACCCACCAGAGGACATGTAACCACACCCACCAGAGGACATGTAACCACACCCACCAGAGGACATGTAACCACACCCACCAGAGGACATGTAACCACACCCACCAGAGGACATGTAACCACACCCACCAGAGGACATGTGAACACACCCACCAGAGGACATGTAAACACACCCACCAGAGGACATGTGAACACACCCACCAGAGGACATGTGAACACACCCACCAGAGGACATGTGAACACACCCACCAGAGGACATGTGAACACACCCACCAGAGGACATGTGAACACACCCACCAGAGGACATGTGAACACACCCACCAGAGGACATGTGAACACACCCACCAGAGGACATGTGAACACACCCACCAGAGGACATGTGAACACACCCACCAGAGGACATGTAACACACCCAGAGGACATGTGAACACACCCAGAGGACATGTGAACACACCCAGAGGACATGTGAACACACCCAGAGGACATGTAAACACACCCAGAGGACATGTAAACACACCCAGAGGACATGTAAACACACCCAGAGGACATGTAAACACACCCAGAGGACATGTAAACACACCCAGAGGACATGTAAACACACCCAGAGGACATGTAAACACACCCAGAGGACATATAAACACACCCAGAGGACATATAAACACACCCAGAGGACATGTAAACACACCCAGAGGACATATAAACACACCCAGAGGACATGTAAACACACCCAGAGGACATATAAACACACCCAGAGGACATGTAAACACACCCAGAGGACATGTAAACACACCCAGAGGACATGTAAACACACCCAGAGGACATGTAAACACACCCAGAGGACATGTAAACACACCCAGAGGACATGTAAACACACCCAGAGGACATGTAAACACACCCAGAGGACATGTAAACACACCCAGAGGACATGTAAACACACCCAGAGGACATGTAAAGACATCCAGAGGACATGTAAAGACATCCAGAGGACATGTAAAGACATCCAGAGGACATGTAAAGACATCCAGAGGACATGTAAAGACATCCAGAGGACATGTAAAGACATCCAGAGGACATGTAAAGACATCCAGAGGACATGTAAAGACATCCAGAGGACATGTAAAGACATCCAGAGGACATGTAAAGACATCCAGAGGACATGTAAAGACATCCAGAGGACATGTAAAGACATCCAGAGGACATGTAAAGACACCCAGAGGACATATAAAGACACCCAGAGGACATGTAAAGACATCCAGAGGACATGTAAAGACATCCAGAGGACATGTAAAGACATCCAGAGGACATGTAAAGACATCCAGAGGACATGTAAAGACACCCAGAGGATAAATAAACACACCCAGTGGACATGTAAATGTGTTTTAAAACCTGAGGCAGACTTGTTTACAGGTAAACTACCGGTACCCCTGCTGATGTTTGGCATTAGCTCTGTCTGACAGCTTGTGTTCTTAAGTGCCTTTGAGCAAACACCATGTACCCATCACTTTTCTCTGCCACAGCCAGACGGTCAGCATCAGGATCTGTCGCCAGAACGATCTGAGCATTTTCTCGCTCCGCCAGGAGGAGAGACAACTCCTGGAAGACAGGAGAAAGAAACCATCTGAGGGCCGCCAACAGAATCCCAGACTGGTCTATTGCAGAACTGCGACCCACCAGAACAGACTCTCCCTCCTCTGGGTTTGGGCAGCGAACAGATGAGAAGTTTGGGTCGGGGTCTTTCTGCTCAGGGACGGGGATGGGCGGAGCAAAACCAAACACCTGGAAGGCCTCTTGGACGAAGGTGTGTCCAACTCCGTGGAAGGACGAGTGGACGAACTTTAACGAGCAGTTCCTGTTCAGGTCTCTAAAACACACCAAAGGTCGGTTTAGGTTCTGTTCGGGAAATGACTAAAACAGGTCTGCAGGATTAAACCCAAGTCATACAACAGGAAGTTACCTGTGAAAGAACAAGGTTACCTGTGGAAGCAGAGGGAGGTGAGGTCATCCTTGTAGCAGCTGTTGATTTGGTTCAGAGGGTCAGTTCTCAGGGAGCAGTGGTCCACCAGCTCCTCGTCCCAGCAGGAGGCGCTCCACGGCTCCAGCTGCTCCTCTATACAGCGCAGGACCTCCTTGTCGTGGGGGGCGGAGAGCTGAGCACCATTACACCAGTACACCTGCAGGAGACAGGTAAACATCAGGACATGTTTGAGGCTGTGTTCAAGTTACTCTCAAGTTCATGGTGTGTCCGCGGTGCGTTCAGGGTGTTTCCAGGCTGTGTTTAGAGTGTGTTGAGGTTGCGTTCATGGTGCGTTCAGGGAGTGTCAAGAAGTGCTCAAAGCTGTGTTCATGGTGTTCTTAAGAGCGTTCCCACCTTGTATCCGTTGTCCTCTTTAGGATTATGTGAAGCTGTGATCATGACTCCTGCTGCTGCTCCCAGGCTTCTCACAGCATAAGGCTGAAAAACAAACGCAAACACGATTGAAGGTGGTCAGATGGAGATCACTGTGGCAAAAACATTTGTATGTACTGGGCCTGGTGTTTCGACTAAGTTCCGTATTTTCCGGAATATAGGTTGCGGCTTTTTATCATTTTTGCATGCCCTGCGACCTATATTCAGGTGCGACCTATTTATGGCTTTTTATAAAATAAGCTGATTTGTAATCATTTATTAACCAAAATTAAACTGAGACACACTCTTACAATAATGTCAGCTAACAAATATATATATTTTTAGGTGTTTATCCTGCTAAAATTGTTCATTTATTAAAGAAAAGTTCAGCTCAGACACATATTTGCTATAATTTTTATCAAACAAATAATTGTTTTTAAGTGTTAATCTTCTTAAAAGCCTTGCTGTGCGCTCCTGTGGCAGACGTTTGCAGTAGAGCTAAACACGGTCCACATTTTGACGTAGGTGCGACCTATATATGGATTTTTCCAAATTTTTGGCAATAATTGGACAATGCGACCTATATTCAGGTGCAACCTATATTCCGGAAAATACGGTTTATATCTTTGTGTGTGACATGCAGCAGCAGCTGAGAAGTGTGACAAAACCAAAGATTTGTAAAGTGAAGATGACAGAATGTTCATTTAACACTGAAACAGAGCAGCTGATGTAATGAAGCTGACAGCAGACACATTAAGGGTCTACACAGGAAGTGATGCATTAACGGTTCCTCACCACGTATGGCGTAGGAACGAATACAGAGAAAAGATGGACAGGAACGCCTCGGCTGAGCATCACCGCTGCAGTCAGCTTCGCCAACCTGAAACAAACAGAAACAATCTGCTGTTAGAGCTCATCAGGAAGTCCTGTTTCAACGGAGTGGAGGGGATTGGATCAGCAACAATGTTTAGGTAGGTTCTACGGGTCAATGGGACATCTGCATGCTGAGTAGGACTCAAAGCTTCCCAGAAGTACTTTGTCCAAAGCAGAAACAAACAGAGAAAAGACATGACAATCACCAGAACAGTCCACCTTCTTCCATTGCTCCATGGTCCAGCTCTGATGCGTCCACTGTAGGAGCTTTGGGTGATGGATCTGATAAGTTAATGTCATCATGTTAAGGCTGACCCTCGCTACTTCGCGGTTCGACTTTTGCGGACTCACTCTTTTGCGTTTATTCAAAGTAAGATTGGACATGACACACAACTGGCTGATTGACAGATTTGCCGCACGATCTACAAGGAATTTTTATTTAAAATAAATTATTTTAGATTATTTTAACACATGCTGTACATGTGTTCGGCCCACATGTGCATGTCTGGATCTCCGCTCTGAAGCGGAAAAGTGGGCGTGGCCGAGAGCGCTGGCTGTACTACTATTCCTACTTCATGGCTTTTCACTTATCGCAGGGGGTGGGGCTGAGACCGTGAAACCCCGTGATAAACGAGGGACTACTGTATATATAAAATAACCGGTTCAGGATCAAACAAAGTCTATCTTGGAAAATTCACGCTTTAGTTTATTGTTGTTTACGGCACCATCTGACCAGAACCACGTTCTGTCTACTGTAGTAAAGTTTTGGATCTAGTTTATTTTTTGTGTTTGGATGAAAGAATCTTGTTAGAAAAACCAAAGTTCTGAAGGTGGCCCAGTTTACACAAGAGGAACTCCTGCAGGAACCAAAGCTCTGTTTTCAGCTGATAAACACACAAAGCCGACAAAATAAATTAACAAAGTTAAAAAAAAAAAAAAATGTTCTTTTGTTTAAATATTTGGTTCTGATGAAGTTTACCTCTGACTGCTGCAGCCGCTCTCCTCCTGACCTCTGGTGTCGAATCCAACAACCACTCCTCTGCTGCTGAGGTCAGCAAAGCACCTGCACAGGTATGCGTACAGCCCCTACAGACCAGAGACAGAGCAGATTTGACTCCAGCACCTGGGTGGACCGCATGGTTTCCGTTAGGTATGGGTCAGTCATCGGTTCAGTTCAGGGGTGGGAAAGGTTTTAAAGCACATGTTACTGTGTTTTTCACTCCGTCCGGTCACACTTTGTTTGGTAGCTAAGGACAAATTGTCCTAAACCTTTACTGCTCTTAAAAACAACGTCATCGCGTTGATTGTTCAGTTTATCTGGTGGATAACTCGGTCAGTGTGGCTTTAACGGAGAACACTCTGTCCTTTCAAGCCAACACCGTATCGAAACAAACATTTCCAAAAAGCTACAATTAGTTAGCATGTTAGCAGGTGAAAGACATAGGCTTGCTAACGAGGCTAACAACCAGCTAACTTTGTGATTTTTAAAATAATTTTCTTGGCAATTAATACGGTTTGCACTCTGCGATATTTTAACCATACATATATCAAAACGTGCAGCTCATTCAGTAAATGGCTGCAGTGATTTTTGTTTTTTGTGATTTTTGTACTTTTCTAAATTTTTACCTTTACAGTAGTCCCTTGCTACTTCGTGGTTCAACTTTCACAGTTTTTCAAAGTAAGATTCCACATGACACACAATTGGCTGATTGATGGATGAGGCACACGAGCAACATGGATTGTTTATTTAAAATAAATAATTTTAAATGATGCAGGATGGATAAGATCAGGAATGAGATCATCAGAGGTACAGCACATGTTGAACAACTGGGAGATAAGTTAGGGAGGCCAGACTGAGATGGTTTGGACATGTCCAGAGGAGGGACAGTGGGTATATTGGTAGAAGGATGTTAGAAATGCAGCTGCCAGGAAAAAGACAAAGAGGGAGGCCAAAGAGGAGATATATGGATGCAGTTAGAGAGGACATGAAGGTAGTTGGAGTGAGGACAGAGGATGCAGAGGACAGAGTGAGGTGGAGGAGGATGACTCGCTGTGGCGACCCCTGAAAAGGGAAAAGCCAAAAGAAGATTTTAAATGATGCAGTGCCTGTGGAGAAGCTCCCTCCTGCAGCATGTCATTATCTCCAATCTGTCACCTGCCAGCAACTGCAGAGGAGAAGTGGGTGTGGCAGAGACAGTGGTCATAACATTCTGTCTTTTACAGCATTTAGAGTTTAGAAACATTGTTTAGAATATTGCAGGAGTGTGGGAAGAGTTTAAAATGCCTTTTTACATATACAGTATACACTAAAATAAACTACTACTACTTGTACTAATATTCTTACTTCGCAGTTTTTCACTTATTACGCGGGGTCTGGGAAAGGAACCCCCATGATAAAGGAGGGACCATTGTATTTACAAAAATCTATATTACAATACACTGAGATCTCATCAAATTCTTAAAAAATATTTTAAAAAACTTTTGCATTGTCAGGGTCTTTCTGCAAACACTACAACTTCTGATTCTGCTAAGGCAAATTCTGCAAAAACAAAAAACAAAAACAAGGAGCTCGATGTCCCTTGCCCAGTTGTGGGTTACTGGGGCCCCACCCTGGAGCCAGGCCTAGGGGACAGGCTCGTCGGCGAGTGCTTACCAAAGCTGGCTCTTGGGACATGGAACATATCCTCTCTGTCGGGGAAGGAGCCTGAGATTGTGCCTTTGAGAGGTTCCAACACGACGTACAGTAGTTGGGCTCACCTCGACGAACACCATGGTCTCTGGAACCAATCTCTTTGAGAGGGTCTCTGGAACCAATCTCTTTGAGAGGGGCTGGACCTTATTCCACTCCACAGTTGCCCATGCTGACAGGCACAGAGTTGGTGTGGGTCTACTCTTAGCCACCCGACTTGGTGCCTGTGTTGGAGTCTTCCTCAGTAGATGGGATGGTAGCTTCCATGTGCCTTCAGGTGAAGTGAAAGGCTCTCATGATTTTTTGTGCCTATGTGCCAAACGGCAATTCAGAGTAACCGGCCTTCTTAAAGTTCTTAGCAGTGGTGCTAAACGCACCAGTTGGGTACTTGAATGCCTATGTGGGTAATGACTGTGACATGGAGGGGCATGATTGGGAGGAACAGATCCTCTGATCTGAACTTGAACAGTGTTCTGTTGTTGGACTTCTGTGCTGGTCATAGTTTGTCCATCACAAACACCATGTATGAACACAAGAGTGTCCATAAGTGCATTTAGCACCAGGACGCCCTACCTAGGTTGTATATCGATGGTTGACTTCGTAGTCATGTCATCTGATTTGCAGCAGTTTATTTTGGACACTCAGGTGAAGAGAGGAGCTGAGCTGTCAACTGATCACCATCTGGTAGTGAGTTGGATAAGATGCCGGACAGACCTGGCAGACCCAAACATGTACATGTAGTGAGTATTTGCTGGGAACACCTGGTAGAAGAACCCGTCAGAGAGATCTTCAACTTAAACATCCAGGAGAGCTTTAACTGCATCCCAGCTGAGATGGGAGACACTGAGTCAGAGTGGGTCATGTAGTTGGGGTGGCTGCTTTGAGCTGTGTCCGAAAGGTTGTTGGTGCTTCTCGCGGTGGCCATCCACAAACTAGGTGGTGGACACCGCGGGTTAGGGAGGATGTCAAGCTGAAGAAGGAGTCCTATTGGACCTTGTTAGATAGTGGGACTCTGGAGACAGCTGAGAAGTACAAAAGGGCCAAGCGGTCCGCAGCCTTGGCTGTTGCTGAGGCAACAACTTGGATGTGGGAGGAGTTCAGTGAGGCCTTGGATAAAGACAGTCGGTCGGCTCTGAGGAAATTCTGGCAAACCATCAGGCGGCTGAGGAGGAGAAAGCAGCGCTTTACTAACACAGTGTTCAGTGAAGCTGGGCTGCTGTTGACCTCAACCAGAGGAAGAAGTTGGCTGTGGAAAGATGTCTGAGCCTCTCAAAGTCAAAAGTCAAAGTCAACTTTATTGTCAAAACTGCAATATGTACAGGACATACACAGGATTGAAATTGCATTTCTCTCTGTCCCTCGGTGCAACAGTAAACATTTAAACACTAAAACACTAAAACATTTAATAAACATAAGCATAAAATGAAATAATAAAAGTGTAATACTGTCCTGAGTTTTTGCATAGTAGTTTTTGCATAGTAGTAGTATGAAAAGTTACACCAACACTAAAACACTAAACATTTAATAAACATAAGCATAAAATGAAATAACAAAAGTGTAATACTGTCCTGAGTTTTTTGCATAGTAGTATAAAAGTGTAAAAGTATATCTATAAAATAAAATGAAAGTTCTGGCATTGACATTTGTAATAGAGTGACAAAGCACTCTCTGCCACCTCTGGACTCTCTGCTCAAACTGCCGTCCTCACGACCCAAACAAGCGAAACATCATGGATGGATTAAAAAAATGTTATACATTTTAAAAAGCTGATCACATATTGGTTTAAAAATTATTTTGAGTTCAGGAAAATGTTGACAGATTTTAAAACAGTGATTAATGTGTTCTTTTATGTTGACCTGTCTAATTATTTATACCAGAGAATAAAATTAAAACTATTATAAATATATTATTTTACATGTAGAGTAACCATTACTCAGTTAAATTGCATTTTTTTAGGTAGTAGAAGAATGGTATTAAAAATTTAGTTTTTAAACAAAAGCAAATAAATCCTGATTCATTTATCAATTTTAAACTGCAAAACCGTAGTATTTTTACTAAATACCTGTCATATCAACCCTTATCTGGTTCTGGTGTATGAACTGGTCTCACCTGTGTGGACTGGATGATGGTAAGATCGTTGATCCGGTTGAATCCAGCTCCCATCGGCGCTCGGAGTCCGGCAGTACCAAAGCTCACCCTGTTGCAGAATCTGGAGCACAGATCATCCAGACGACCTGCCGCCACCAGAGAATCCACCTGAGCCCTGGTCCAAGGGTTCTGCGGGACACAAAAAGAAAATCTTCACTTTAGACTTTCAGATTTTCTCTCCACAGAAACAATTGCTGGCTCAATTCTTCTGTCCATCCTCGACCCTCAGCTGGTCCAGATAAATGGACTAAATGGTAATTATCCTGAGGTTCTACAATGGTTCTGATTTTAAAAGATTAATTGATCAGAGTGGTCTTTGTAACCATGCCCTCAGCCACTGATGCTAGCAGGTCTGAGCCTCACTCTAGAAGGAGTTGAGGCAGCAGAGCAACATGATTGTGTCTTTTTGTTTTTATCTAAAGTTTCTCTTTTCCAGAAATCTTATGTAGAAAGAAGGGTAAGTAAGGATCAGCACCACAACCACCAAGAGTCTGTGTTTGATTTATATTCAGCCACTGCACAATAAGCCAGAGGACACCAGCGTAGGAGGTCAGAAAACGAACTACCAATGGAGTACATAACAGAACTAGCCCCCCCGGCATGGTAAGTCAAGGGACAAGCTAGCAGGATGAGCCAGCAGTGTGGTACGTCAGAGGTTGAGCCACTGGCAAAGTACAGGATAGGCCACTAGCATGAGACATCAGAATATGAGCCACCAGTGCAGTACATCAGTGAACAAGGCACCAGCGTGATACATCCGCCACCAGCTCCATACAGCAGAAGATGAGCCAAAGGCACAGTAAGTCAGTGGACAAGCCACTGGCACAATACAGGGGATGAGCTACTGGTATCTATGTCAGATATGAGACATCAGCTGAATTGATACTGGAACCAACTGGAACCAATCAAAAGGAAAATAACCAAAAATTAGTTTAAACATCCACATTTGGACCATTCATATTTTCTGAAATCTGTTTATCCAGTTTTTAAACAAACAAACAAACAAACATCCTTCCTTCCTTGTCACAGTCAGGACCCACAGTTAGCCTGTTCTACAAACACCACTCCTGTTGGTTTTAAACTCCACAAGAAATTATTGGATTATGGGGATTAAACCGATTCTACTCAGTCAAGAACATCAGAATAAAATAATTTATATTAAAACTCAAATTAAAAACAATGCTGCTGAGACCAAGGAACCTAAAATTATTTAGCACATTTAAAAAAAGTAAAAGGAGTCCTGGTAACATCCCTGACATCTGAATTATTTTATTTATTTGCAGTCGTTCCGCTCAGAAGACAAAGATAGAAGTCCAAATGTGCTGAAACTTTTCCTGGGTGCTGACATTTATAGCAGAGGTCACAGCAGCTGAGACCTTTAGACCTCACAGCTCTGACCGAGGCAGTACCAACAGCACATTAATGCACAGAGAAGCATTTTCATATATGACTATTTACAGCAGGACTAAAACTGACCAGAAGCATCAGCACCTGTGTTCTGGTTCAGTAAATTAAGAACCGAGGTCAGAGTGATCTGACCTACAGACATAGATCAAAGTCTGATCCTGCTTCCAGGTTCTTTACTAAGCTTATGTTTTTGTTTTTATTATTAAAAAAGGATTTAATTTATTTGATTTGCTAGGTCTATGTTTGTTGTTATCTTGTGTTTTGAAAATTAAGTTTAGTCTGTACTAAGTGTAATATTGAATAAGTCTTCTTATACAAGGGGATTGATCAGCCTTTTGGACCATGGACGGCCCAAAAGGCTGACCGAAGTTCTGAAAAATCGTCCAGCGGTCAGTTGCTACAACAGATTCGTAGGAGGTTTGATAAAGTTGATAAACTTGTATGCAGATGACACAGATGACACTGCGTTATATTATTATATATGTCCACTTTCCATCTTGATAATTTTATCAACTGCAATTAGCCAAGTTTTATGAATCATTATTCATTATTCAACAAGTCTGCTTTTTGGTAAAATCAGTAAAGATATTTGATGATTTGTAACATGAAGTGAAAATACTGTATCAAGATTATAGCCAAACATTTGTATTTACCTTAATATTGCTAATTTTGAGAATAATGTTTTTCATCCATTTTGCTGTTGAACCTAAACATTATATAAAAACTTTCAAAATGATTACCATTGAATTTGTAGAAAGTCTGCATCAACCTCTTAAGCTTGCTGGCCTAAATGATACCAAACCAACTAGGGGTGCTAATCTCTCAGTGTCTAGAGAATCGATTCGATTCCGATTTTTGGTGTCACGATTCGATTCAAAATAGATTTTTCGATTCAGAAACGATTTTTGATTCAGAAACGATTTTTCCATTAAAATGGTCATAAATTTTTTGCTTTGTTTTTGTTTTGTGAATGTCCAAAAGGACCAGACTTAGCTTTTTTAGGTCATAAATTTAGTTTCAGTTTTGTAACTGACAAGCTGAAAAGAATAAACAACAATGTAAACAAATAGAACATTTATTTAAAACAATAATTTTAGGTTCCTTCCTTATTGTATCAAATTTTTTGCATCGTTTGATATTTATACCAAAAATAGGAACAAATTATACAGGAATGCATTAAATTATGTAACTTAAATTACCAGTATTAGGTTAGCTTAGTTGCCTGGATTTCTCTAAAACAATAAAATAAAAATAAAAATCTAGGAACAAATAATTCATCCATCCATCATCTTTACCCACTTCTTCCTTTAAAAGTCACGGGGGTCACTGGTGTCCGTGTCCAGCCATCACTGTGTGAGAGGCGGGGGACACCTGGACAGGTCTCCAGTCCATCACGGACAAATAATTCAAAATATATAAATACAAAAGTAAACAGACTTCATGTAGTTTTATTTATTCTTTCATATGCTATGAGATATGGTTTTATTTTCCTTATCTTTTGGGTTTTAATGTAAAAAAAATAAAATTTGATTTTGGGGCTTTTAGAATCTATTCTGAATCGCCAGTACTAAGAGTATATATTCTTTTAAAAAATCGATTTTTCCTGCACCCCTAATACCAACTGTAGTTGTGGGTCACAAGGGCCACAAATGGCCCGTGGGCCGCACTTTGGACACCCATGATCTAGATCAACATAACTGATCCTGGATCCAGCTCTTTATGAGCCACTAGTAGTAATCCTGATTCTAGAGGTTTCACAGCAGTTGTTAACCCCGGTTCCAGATGTTTCTTGGTGAATAAAAGACCTGGTTCCAGATGTTTTTTTCAATTATCATTAAACCTAGGCCCAAATGTTTCTCGGGAGTTATTAACCCCAGTTCCAGAACTCAGATCTTCGCAGGAGCATCCGGTTTTATACAGGTCAGGAAAAATAATAAATAAAACGCGCGGGCGGGCACATACACACACACACACACAAAACAAAAATAATAAATAAATAAAAACGGATATTTTTTCATCCACATAGAGGTTCCGCTCAGTAAATCATGTTCATTCATTCAACCTTTATTTAGGCAGGTTAATCCCATTGAGCCTCGAGGACTCATTTACAATAGGGACCTGGCTACAAACAAAGAATGATGACAACAGCAACAGTAGATTTTCCTTGAACAATCAATTTTTTTAACAAGTTAAAACAAAGATGTCAAAGTAGCAAAACAGAAAGATTATAAGGCAAATGTAGAAAATCAAAAACAGGAACATGTCTGCATTGGCTTTTGCCAGGATTCCAACAGATTCTTAAAGCCATTTAGAGAGGTCAAGGTCAAAAGCTTCAGATCTTTTTGTAAGATATTCCAGGAAGCAGGAGCGGAGTAGGAGAAGGCCCTTTTGCCAAGTTCAGTCCTCACTGACGGAACACTGCAGGTGATCATGTCCTGAGAGCGCACGCTGTAGCTGCACTCACGCAGAGACATGTAGGAGGAGATGTATGAAGGCAGCAGACCAAGAAGTGATTTAAAGATGAAAATGTACCAGTGGAAGAGTCTGTGTGAAGTTAATGATGTCCAGTTAACCAGTGAATACAGGGTGCAGTGGTGGGTATGATAATCACAGCCAGTTATGAATCTTAGTGCACCATGATAGACAACATCCAACATCCGCAGGGTGCTTGTAGGAGCATTCATGTAGAGAATGTCACCGTAATCAATGGAGGGAAGGAAAGTCACAGATACAAGGCGTTTAGCATTCAGTGTTAGACATGATCTGTTTCTGAAAAAGAATCCCAATTTAACTTTCAGTTTCTTTACTAGGTTTTCCACACAGAGTTTTTAAAAGAGAGATGTGAATCGATCAGGATACCCAAATATTTATAGGAATCAACAAACTCAATTGGGACACCGTTTGAGGATAAAATCAGAGGAAGAACTGCTGGGACCGACTTCCTGTTTGAAAAAAGCATCCCTTTGGTTTAATCAGCATTTAGGACAAGTTTGAGACGGGACAGATCTGACTGGATGATGTCAAAAGCGGATTGCAAAAACTGGAAAGCCTTAGCAACTGTTTTAGCTCGACAGTAAATAACTGTATCATCAGCGTAGAAATGTAAGGATGCATCAGAGATGCTCTGACCTACATTACCAGTGTGGCAGGGTGACCTGCAGTCATTAAAAGCACCACAGGTGCTGCAATATGATTGGTGGTTCTGGGGCTGGCTTCCTGTATAAAACGGAGCCCGCCTCCAGGGGTGAACACACGTCATCCGCCTTCCGGCGGCTTTAGCTGGCTGTGTCATGCGCTAGCTGGGCGCTTTAGGTCACGATGATCTATTGTTCTCGTGACCACCGTTGCAAGCTTTCTGCTTCCCTCTCTTGTTAGAGGAGGAGCTCTGTGGTGAGTAAGCGCCAGTGTATCTTTCTATTTTATACTTTTGTAGATTTTAATTCCAAATATTTATTGTTTTAGTCCCTGCTGTTTGTCCTTACTGTGTGTGCTGCTGTTCGGATGGTCCCGACTGGTTTTCTGCCTCCACCTGGGTCGTCAACTGCCGACTGGTCCTGGATCGGTGTCCGCTGGCTGGACGGCGTGGAGCGTGCCGCGTCACGCGTCCTGCGGGCCGAGTTGGGCTTAACGCCCAGCTCAACTGAACAGGCGTCTGCTGGAGTGGCGTCTTCTCCGGGGCGACAGATCGCATACCAGGGTGGACTTTGGACTGGCACGTGATTGATTAAAAAGGATCCCTCCAGGCGGTGACAATAATCCTGTTGTGGTGTGGGAAGTGTGTGTGAGTGTGTATGTGTGTGTGTGATTTTCCTCCTGATTTAGAATATGAATTGCACTTTTATAGAAATTAGTTAGTATTGCCTTTTTTTAAAAACTGTAATTATTTAGTATTTTGTTATTAAACCATTGTGCAATTTAACTGGTGCCAGTGTGTGAATCTGTCCCAAGCCTCCTCTGCAACGGGTCTATGTGCCTTAAGGGTAACTTTTAGTAAAGCTTTTAACTAAAACTCTTTTTTTAATTAAAATTATTTATTTATTTTAGTAAAGCTTTTAACCAATTTCACTTATTTTATTAAAAATAGATTGAACTAAAGTTCTCTATTTTATCCACACCCGTCCGGCTACACCTATGTAGATTGTAGAGGGTGGGTCCTAAGACTGAGCTTTGTGGTACACCATTGCTGACTGTTAAATAACTGGAAGAAGTCGTTATGTTGAACACATTGCCTCCGATCAGAAAGATAATTAGAAAACCAACCGATGGTGTGATCTGAGAAACCGATTTTTGAGAGCTTATGACACAAGATGTTATGATCCACTGTGTCAAAAGCTTTAGACAGGTCTAAGAAAAGTGCAGCACAATAATTCTTAGCATCCAATGCTTCAACAACATCATTCAGAACCTTCAGTGAAGCAGTCATTGTGCTGTGTTGTTTCCTGAAACCAGATTGATGGAGAGGTAAGATGTTAAATGAGTCCAGATAATTTTTGATTTGAGAGTTTATCAGTTTTTCTAGAACCTTGGCTAAAATGCAGAGTTTAGAGATCGGTCGATAGTTGTTCAGTGAGGTGGGGTCACCTCCCTTCAGCAAAGGAAGAACAAAGGCTGTTTTCCAAGCATCTGGAATGGAGTTTTGGCTCATGGATAGATGTGGGTCACAGGGGACTGTGATATGAGCAGCCAAATTCAAATTAAGCTTCCAGTTTTTCAGCATCTTTTCAGGTCAAATCTTCCTCCAGCTTGATGTCAAATTAAAGGAATAGAATGGGATTAGGATTCTAAAGGAAACATGTCCAGGCCTCCAGAACTCAACACGCACAGAAATATTTCACCCTTCTCGGAGTTTGTTACCTGCTCAGGTGAGTGACGCTCTAGTCAAAAAGTTTGTCACACAGAATATAATAGTGCATGATAGAATATAATTTCTTGTCCCCAGAAACTTGTCTTGGATTACAGTTTGCAGGTAGTCTCTGGGATAACGGTCGCTCAGGTAGCTTCCTCCAGCAGCCCGGCCGCCTCGGGGATGAAGTTTATGCCGACACAGGCACTCACCCTGTCCCAGGTTAACCACTGGTGCACCGCCTTGTCCAACTGCGGGTCCCCGGTGCTCTGACATCTCGTGTCAGCGTTCAAGTCTCCGGTATCCTCCATGCTAACCGACAAAACAGGCTAAAGCTCGGCCATCAGACAGGAGTAAACAGGTGTGGGGAAGCTCGCCGTTTTGTCTTCGCCCAACGCCGGGTCGTTGTCACTGCGGCTGCGCGTCAACTGTGACCCCGCCTTTTCCGGCTAACGTTAGCCACAGTTAGCTTAGCTAAAGCTAGCAGCTGCGCGCGTAGACATCTGTGACTACACAGGCGTATGTTGTGGATACAGGGTAGACATAAACAGACCGCTAACCGGGAAGATTACTCTGCCATAACCCGGAGAAAAGTTTCATATGATCTAGAAAAAAGTTTAGTTCACAAAGTTCACGAACACTTGAAAACATCTGCAACGGAAACAAGTCACTTCCGGTTGTTAAGAATAATTTTGTTTTAGTCAAAAGTGAATAATTTTTTTTTTTACTCTTTAGTGTTACTTTTATAAAATCCTACCATTATAGATATATTTAAAAATAAAAAATTTAAACAATAATCTGTAAAATATTAAAGCAAAAAATATTCACTTCCGGTGTACTGCCTCAGGTGGGGATGGACATAGACATTCTATATATGATATCTATGGGGATGGATGCTGGATGGATGTCCCATCCATAGGTCCCATCCCTGACGAGCAAGATTCATTCTAAAAAAAGTTAAGTCTGATCCGCTGGACATTCAAAAAATAAAACAAAGCAAAAAAAAAAAAGTATAACTGTTTCGTCTTTTATTTGTCATTCTAAATTTTTGTTTTGCTTTTTGAATGTCCAGAGGACCGAATTTAACTTTTTTAGTTTTCTACCTGGATTATTGAGCATGCATCAGGATACAAGGTTCATATTGTTTAGAAGCAGCACTGAACTGAACCAGGACGGGTTCTGGTGTTTTGAATGTGGGCCAGACTGCTCTCTTTCAAACCTGGATCTAACAAAATAGACTATCAGACAACAGGTTAAAGTGTAATCTATGTTAAATAATGTAGTTATTGTTTTTAATCTGTCTTAATCCCTCCAAATACCTGTTGTTTGATTCAAATTTAATAGCAGAAAAACAAAAACAAGAGTAGTACATTTTAAAAGTAGCAGCACCTCTCCATCTTTAATCGGGTTGATGGTTCAGGAATCACCTTCATCGAGTCGGGCCAGTTTTCAGATATTTCAGCACAAAAACTTATTTCAAAAGAAATTAGTTTGAAAAAAAACCCATTAGGCATTTCTTAAAGAAGTCGGTTAAATTGAATTTTTAATGAAAAAAACAATCATTTGTTTTCATCAGTCCTGTTTTTAATAAGTTAAGGCATAAGTTAATTGACTTTTAGGGAGAAAAATGTAAATAATTTATTAATTAGCCTCAATTTAGGTTAAACAAAAAACAAACAACTCAGAAACAACCACACAGAGCTCATTTGGACTCCGGTCGCACCAAGCCTCGGAGAATAATACTTTATGTCGACGACACGCCGCCATCCTCCTCAGACTCAGGTGTGTCTCCGTCAGTCAGACGACAGGTGAAATGCTCCCTGAAGGCGTCCAGCAGGTGAGGGATGGCTTCCTCCACGCTGACGTCTCTCTGCAGCTCGCAGCTCAGCGACGTCACGCCTTTCCCTTCGATGCCACACGGTACGATGTGACGGAACCAGGACAAGTCCGTGTTACAGTTCAGAGCCAAACCGTGAGACGTGATGTAACGCCCGCAGTGGATACCTGAACACACAACAAACCTTTAGAGAAGACTTATCACAAACAACTGTAAGAGTTAACAAAACTTTACAGATAAACGCACAAACAGTTAAAAACAAGATGACACAAAAATGGAAATGTCTATAAACACATGAACAGTCACAGAGGACTGTGAGAAAAAACACCAGCAGCTAAAACATGAGTTTAAAGTGTCACTGACATGATTTTTTTTTTACTATGCATAAAATTGCTCAAACTATATATATTTTATCATTTAAATATGTTCGTTTTTGCAAACAAAATGATAAATCAATTTAATTTTGCTTTAAAAATGATTTTAAACTTTGCGCCGTGTTTATTCACGGGAAATCCGATTACACGCGAATGCAACATCTGTGACGTAGTATTGGGCAGAGGACTCTGGTATTAGGTACGTCTCTTGAACGCCCCTTTTACATATTAATGGCGGACAATTTAAAACCCGACGAATTTAGAAATCTAAGTTAAGATTTGAGCTATTTGTTTTCAGTTTGGGAAGCCGAAAATAGTTTTGGGTGATGGAACAAGAAACAGCAGGATCTAGTTTGGGTCTGCAGCCGTATGAGACTTACCTTCAGGTCGAGCAGCTCACACACGCGCACTGACAAACCCAGGGCTCTGCCTGATTTTACTCACAGATGGTGCATTCGCGTGTAATCGGATTTCCCGTGAATAAACACGGCTTGAAGTTTAAAATCACTTTTAAAGCAAAATTAAATTGATTTATCATTTTGTTTGCAAAAACGAACATATTTAAATGATAAAATATATATATTTTGAGCAATTTTATGCATAGTAAAAAATTCATGTCAGTGACACTTTAAATCAGCAGCTAGAAGAGTTCACCAGAGCGTGGCCGACCTACCGATGGCGCAGATCTTCTTGTCTCCGACCCAAACTCCAGTGTGAGGAGACGTGGTTGCTTCGATACCGAAGCTGCTGCAGAGGGTGATGATGGTCTTCTCCAGTTGACCGACGTACCAACGAACACTCTGCCAGAACAGAACCAAGGTTACGAGTCCAAACACATCACTGATCTCATCCTGCTCATCATTTCTCACCTTTTTGAAACTGCACAGGTTCAGAACCGGGTAGCAGACCAGCTGTCCTGGGCCGTGGAAGGTGATGAGTCCTCCTCGGTTGGTGCGGTGGACGTCGGCACCCAGCAGCCGGAGCTGGTCCAGCAGGGCACTGGGGTACGGTTTGTGCCGGATCCCGGTGGTGTAGACAGGTGGGTGCTCGCACAGCAGCAGGGCGTGAGGCGGACTGGACTGGAGCCGGTTTAAATAGACCTGCTGCAGCCGAAGACCCTCCTGGTAGGACAGCAGGCCCAGGCGGACCACCTCCACCAGGGGCCTGCCAGCCTGCATCCAGAACTGAAACAGGACCAGAAGACACATTCCAGTCAGAACAAACACATTCCATGGGATCACACCCTCTGTTTTTATTAAAACTGGACTCTGAAAGATTTTTCTTTTATTTATTTATTTATTCATTTTATAAAAATAAATACATAACAAACACATGTATCTTATAAAAATAAAATGTAAAATGAAAGGCAGCAGAAAGAAGAAAAAATCTTATTA
>JBBPBX010022275.1:0-18163 GCA_038048925.1 Garcialebias charrua
TCAGACAGATATGATGGGGCAAGGTTGTTCAGGCATTTAAAAACAAATAGCAAAAGTTTAAAATGAATTCTGTAGTGCACAGGGAGCCAGTGAAGGGACGCCAGGATGGGAGTGATATGCTCACGCCTACGGGTCTGGGTTAAGAGGCGAGCAGCAGAGTTCTGCACGAGCTGCAGACGGGCGAGAGAGGTCTGGCTGATGCCTACATACAGTGCATTACAGTAATCAAGACGAGATGTAATAAAAGCGTGGATTAATTTCTCCAAGTCAGGTCTTGATAAGATTGGTTTTACTTTTGCTATTTGGCGAAGCTGATAAAAACTTTTCTGAACAACACTGCTGATCTGTTTATCAAATTTAAAATCAGACTCAAACTTCACCCCCAGATTGGTGACAGAGTCCCTGAGATAACATGACAGTGAGCCAAGGTCTATGCTGGAAGAAGGACAGCAACTCGGTCTAAAAATCAAGATTTCAGTCTTGTTCTCGTTGAGACTAAGGAAATTTAGAGAAAACCATGCCTTAACATCATTAAGGCAGGGTGTGAGTTGCTGGAGTGTATTGTTTTGTGCCAGGGGAAGGTAGATCTGGCAATCATCAGCATAGAAATGAAAAGAAATGCCATGTTTCCTAAAAATTGAGCCAAGTGGGAGTAAATAAAGAGCAAATAAAAGAGGGCCAAGGATGGAGCCCTGGGGTACGCCATGTGGAAGAGGAGCAGTGGAAGATATGAAATTGTCCATTTTTACACAAAAACTCCTATTGGTTAAATAGGACCTAAACCAATTGAGGGCGGCACCCCTGATGCCCACACAGTGCTCAAGACGAGAGATTAAAACCCTGTGGTCAACAGTGTCAAATGCAGCAGACAAATCTAAAAGCAATAAAACGACACACTTGCCAGAGTCTGTTAAAAGAAAAATATCATTCGAAACCCTTAAGAGTGCACTCTCTGTACTGTGGCGGGCTTTAAACCCAGACTGAAATGGCTCAGTGATACCATTGTCCTCTAAAAATGGTACCAGCTGGTTGTAAACAACCTTCTCCAATAACTTAGAAATAAAAGAGATGGGCCTGAAGTTGGAGCAGAGAGAGGGGTCAAGGCCTGTTTTTTTAAGTAGAGGGCGTACAAATGCATGTTTAAAAACTTCAGGTACCGTACCAGAGGAAAGACTGGAGTTAATAATCTGGAGTACACTTGGTCCTATTGTATAAAATACCTCCTTAAACAAACGAGGTGGGATGGAGTCTGCGGGGGAACCAGAGGGCCTCATATGACCAACTGTGTCCTCTAGAAAAGAGAAGGACACAGGCTCAAACTGATCAAAGACAGATGAGCAGTGTAGAGGAATGGAGGGGTCATATGAAGGCTGAGAAATACCTGCTCTGGTTGACACAATTTTATCAGTGAAGAAGTGAAGGAAACTTTCACAAACTTCACTGGAGGCGTCAAAACCAACAGATTTAGGAGCGTTGAGAACCATGTCTATAGTTTTGAACAGAACTCTGGGATTGTTACAGTTAGAAGAGATTACACCTGAGAGATATTTGTTCTTCTCAGCTTTTACAATTTCTTGATAATGTAACAGGCTCTCTTTGAAAATATCAAAAGAAACATGCAGCTGCTTGTTATTTTTCCACCTGCGCTCCGCTTTTCTGCACTCGCGCCTGGCCGCGCGCGTGACGTCACTCAGCCAGGGCTCGGGAGCAGGTCTGGTGCGCCGGCTCTTCAAAGGAGCGATCGTGTCCAGTGTTTGTGAACAAACAGAGTGGAAGCTGGAAACCAGTTCATCAATATTTAAACTAAGAGAGTCTTCAGAGTTCTCCTCGCAGAGACCAAGAAAAGTGGAGGAGAACAGGGCTGGAGAGGAGGAGTTGAACATGCGACAGCGCTCAGGAGGAGCGCGCACTTGAACTGGACAGTGTGTTGGAATGTCAAAAATGACCGGCTTATGATCCGAAAACACAGCGTCGCATATCTCCAAATTTGAGACCTCCAGACCGTGGGACAAGACCAAGTCGAGCGTGTGTCCAAGAATATGTGTAGAAGCGGACACGGATTGCACAAAATTAAAAGAGTCAATAACATTTAAAAAGCTCCTGGAGATGGGCTCATCAGGACAGTCTAAGTGAAAATTGAAATCTCCAAGTACTAGGGCGGAGTCATATTTGAGCAAGATGTCGGCCAGAAATTCTGAAAAGTCATTTATAAAATCCTTATTGTACTTGGGCGATCGATAGATGACGACACACAAGATGACTTGAGAGCGGCCGACTTCAAATGAGCAGTGTTCAAAAATTGTAAAAGACTGCAGGCAGACCTGCCTGCATTTAAAATCATTTTTAAAAACAACTGCTATTCCTCCTCCTTTCTGACCCGACAGGCGCGGGCAATTAAAATAGCAGCAATCAGGAGGAGACAGTTCAATAAGAGCTGCGGGTTCATCAGCTCTCAGCCATGTCTCTGTCACACAGAGGAAATCCAGATCACGGGACATGAAGAAGTCCCTCAAGATGAAAGATTTGTTTGTCAGTGATCTTGCATTAACAAGACCGAACCTGGCAGGGGCCGGTGCAGCTGCAGCTGTCTGTGGAGCCCGACGCAGGGCTCGTAGATGACAGGAGTTCACACCACGCCGGCGAGGACGGGGAGAGCAGGGGCCGCGGGGGCGGACGACGTCATCTGAACTGACACACACCAGCCAGCTGTCAGCGGGGTCCAGCACGCGCGGGCTCAGGGAGAAACCAGGAAATGCTCCATTTCTCCTCCGGGAGGTCACGGGAAATCGTGCCAAAAAAGCTTTAAACTTTAAAAGTCTTCCGCTGCGTTTGCCCCGGCGGCGCCCGCGTCTACGCCGAGGGAGAGGAGCGTGGGTGTGGCAGGTGTGAGCAGGTGTCCCACCGGCGAAGGAAAACGGCTGAAACGTCGCACGAACACCACAATCAGAGTCGAATTTCACTAAATCCTTGGCAGAGAAACGAAGATCCAACAATGTTTGGCGATCATACACAAGCAGTGAACTGGTACTGGTGATAAAAAATAAAAACAGCACGAACACAAACAGCGAGAGACGGCATGCTAGTGACACCAGCGCCATCTTGAATCTAATCAATACAAACTAGTTCTAGCGGTGCTGATGTGACGACAGAAACAAGTGGAGCCCTGGCCTCAGGTTCGGGTGCTTTGCTCAAGACACACCTCTTGCAATGACTCACATATTCTTTGACATCATGTTCCATCGAATCCCAGTAAAAACGTTGTCTGGCAAGCCACAGTGTGCGCTGCTGACCTTGATGGCCTGCATCATCATGCACCCCTTTCAACACCTGGCCTCTCAAAGCAACTGGAACCACAAATTGGAACACTTTCTTCTTGCTCACCACATGTTTAGAAACGCGGTACAACACGCCCAGCCGGGTCGTGAGTTTACCCCATTGTCGCAATGTACGATTTGTCTCCCGCGATTCATGAACACGCTCACGTCGGGATGGACGACTTCCCCTGTTCACATAAAAGGAAACCCGGCTGACTACAGGATCCTGACACTGTTTATCATACAACTCCTCATGAGTGAGGACAGGCAGTGGGCTCTGCCCCACTGGAGACAGTTTTTCCAGCTGCTGTGTGTAGCAGGTTGCCCTCATTTTCGCACCTTCACTCCAACAACGGTGAGACTTAAATAAGGCTGACACCTCATCATGAGAAACTCTCCCACCGTTGTCTATAATGTCCACGCTGCCTGTGACAGAGCCCTGGGTCGGAGAAGTGAGTTTGCGCTTCTCATCCACAGACTCTTCCCGAGAAAGACGAAACATGTTCTGAACGTCTTCCACCAACAAACCTCTGGCTCCTTCTAACAAAGTGTTGTATGGAGTCCTCGTCAAACGGTGCATCATCTTGTGCTGAGCGAATGGTTCCCTGCTCAATGCATCTGCCACAATATTTCGCGGCCCTGGAATATACTGAATGTCAAAGTCAAAGGGGGCCAGCTTGGCCACCCATCTCTGTTCGCAAGCGTCCAGCTTCGGCTTGGTAAGAATGTACTTCAGAGGATTGTTGTCCGTCCAAACAGTAAATTTATGTCCGCGCAGCCAATGACTAAACTTATCATGAATAGCCCATTTCATGGCGAGAAACTCGAGCCTATGAGCAGGGTATTTGGACTGCGCATGATTCAAGGACTTACTAGCAAAGGCAATGGGCCTCGCAATCTTGTGGTCATCTTGTACTTGTGACAACACAGCTCCTAATCCGGAAGATGACGCATCAACAGAGAGCAAAAAAGGCTTTGTAAAGTCAGGGTGGGCAAGAAGAACCTGCTCTGTCAACGCAGCTTTTAAAGTCCTAAATGCTTCGCTACACTCCAGGGTCCAATCAGCCGCAACAAGCTTACGCGCCAAACCCTGCTTCTTCCTACCCTTCCCCCTCCGTGGCTTGGCAGTCCCTGTAGTCAGTTGGAATAATGGCTTGGCAATCACAGAGCAGTTCTCAATGTAGTGCTGATAATACACCACCATGCCTAGAAAAGAGCGAATCTTCTTAGGAGATGGCGTAGTGCCATCAGGTTCCATAAGATCTGCTTCTGACACGCCTACAATTGCCTGCACTTTTTCAGGGTCTGTTGCAATTCCGTCTCTCGTAACAATGTGACCTAAGAACTTCACAGACTTTCTTAAAAACTGACACTTGGATGGGGACAGTTTTAGGTTATGTTCTCTTAACCGTCGGAACACCATCTCAAGCCTCTGCAGGCTTTCCTCCTCAGACTTTCCATAAACCAACAGATCATCCAAGTAACAAAGAAGGCTTAAAAAGTTCTGGTCACCAAAGATCGTGAGCATCATTCGCATGAAAGTAGCCGGGCTGTTACACAGACCCTGTGGCATGCGGTTATACTCATGTAATCCGAGAGGAGAGGAGAAAGCAGTGTACTTCCTATCATCTTCGTGAAGTGGGACATTGTAGTATCCTGAAGTCAAGTCCATTGAGCTAAAGAATGCGTTACCTCCCAATGCTGCCAGGATGTCAGCTTGGTGTGGTAAAGGGTGCGCATCTTTGACTGTACGAGCGTTCAACCACCTGAAGTCTGTACACAACCTCAAGTCACCATTTTTCTTCCAGCAAAGAACAAGTGGAGAAGCATACTCACTGCTTGACTTTCTGATAATTTCACGCTCTTCCATGTCATCTAAAGTTTCTTTCAACTTTTGGTAGTGAGCAGGAGAAAGCCTACGATAAGGCAGACGAAAAGGGCGTTCATCAGTAAGTCTGATGCGATGGCAGAATTCGGCAGCCTTGCCGCAATCCAAGTGATGTCTTGAAAACACATCTTCATACTTTACCACCAAGTCAGTCAGCTTCTCTCGCCAATGTTCAGAAACTTCACAGTCACTAACAGATAGATCCTGCAGCCCCAAATCAGCCAATTTGCCAGGTCCAACTTTTGTTTTAACACTGCAACATGACTCAGCTGTAAGGCTGCCATGAGAACTGTCCACTTTACACACATTCTGGTGTACCCTCATGTCTATACCACCATCAAAATCTTCCAAAGCAATGCATGGATACACATCAGCCACCTTAGCGTTCCTTCTCAACACAATTGGAGACATAGTAGGATTGATGATTTTCACAGGAAGCCACCCTCCTCCCCACAGTGGAGTAACTACTCTGCCCACCATTACACTACGGTAGAGGTGTCGTTTCTTTGCCCGAGCCCGACCCTACCCGAGCCCTACCCGACTTCGGGTAGGGTAGGGCCATATTTTTGCGTTTGATTGGCGGGCCGCGGGTCGGGCTCGGGCTTTGATGTGGTTTTTTTTAATCATACAGCACAAACAAAACTAAATAAAAATGCACACAATATAAAATTGTTTTAATCTGCTTGTAAAGAATATAAGGCAGTAAGTTTATTGATGAGGAAATAATTAATAGAGTGAATTTAGATGGTGAAAACCGCAGCGCACTGAGCGCAGCCACTCAGCCAGAGAGCAGGCGCGCGGTGCGCGCCTGGACGAGCGTCTCCCCCGACATGCTGGACTTTTTAGTGACATTTCTCGAACCATTTTACCGTGCACAGAGAGAACTGGAGGGTGACAAATATCCCACCAACCTGGTTTGTCTCTGGAATGAGAAACTGAAGCTGCCAGTCCTCCTCACACACAGACTCTCCGCAGCAGGTGTTTCTGCGCGACATGCAGAAGTGCTGGAGCGCAAAATTATTATCCACGACTTGCAGAGAGTTGCATTATTTCTGTGGCCTAACTTTAACAAGCTCAAAATTATGTCACCAGCTGACGTGCGTCAGGTGCACGCTCACGTCCGCACACTGCTCTCTGCGGCGGAACAAGTTGCCGCATTCCTGACATTCCTGAAGCTTCAACAGCAAACTGCGAGCAGCGCGCTCACACCTCCTCCATCAAAACACAGAACAACATCAAGTTCTTTTGCTGAGTGGGAGAACGCAGTAAAAGCTTAATAAATAAACGTAGTGTTTTTTTTTTTTTTGTTGTTGTTGTTGTTTTTTTTAATCGGGTAGGGTCGGGTCGGGCGGTGATTTCTAGGAAATCAGCGGGCTCCCTCGGGCTTGGGTAATTAAACTAAGGGCTCGGGTAGGGTAGGGCCGTGTATTTCCGGCCCGATGACACCTCTACACTACGGTGCACACAGCGTGAAGTGCTTGGTTCAACAACAACAGTACAGGTAGTCCCCAACTTACGAGCGAGTTCCGTCCCTAGGGGGCGCTCGTCAGTCAAAAATTCGTAAGTAGGATCACATAGTAAAAAAAATAAAAAAAAATTATTATTATTATATTTTTTTTAATAAATGAATACATGTACAGTACTGGACAGTCACCAAGCACTTAGCCTATCCTAACACAGTTTTTAAAGATGAAGGAATAAGTTGAATTGTCTCCCTTTCACATAAAGGGAGCAAGCTCCCTATGGAGCCTGCAGGGAGGAGGGAGACAATTCAACTGACTCCTTCATCTTTAAAAACTGTGTTAGGATAGGCTAAGTGCTTGGTGACTGTACAGTACTGTACATTTATCTATTTATTAAAAATATACAGTATATACAGTATTTTTATTTTTTATTGTTTTTTATTTATAAATAGATAAATGTACAGTACTGTACAGTCACCAAGCACTTAGCCTATCCTAACACAGTTTTTAAAGATGAAGGAGTCAGTTGAATTGTCTCCCTCCTCCCTGCAGGCTCCATAGGGAGCTTGCTCCCTTTATGTGAAAGGGAGACAATTCAACTTATTCCTTCATCTTTAAAAACTGTGTTAGGATAGGCTAAGTGCTTGGTGACTGTCCAGTACTGTACATGTATTCATTTATAAAAAAATAAAAAATAAAAAGTAAAAAAATAATTTTTTTTTTTTTTTTAATGAGATGCATGCTCGTAAGTCCGGGACCTCGTAAGTAAGAGCGCTCGTAAGTCGGGGACTACCTGTACTCCCCACAGAGAGTTCAGTCTTAGGTGGAAGGCGGCCCCACACCACATGCTCACTCATAGGTTCAAGAGTCACGGCCTTTGTCAGTTTGACAGTCCCAACTTTCTCTGGAATTTCCTCCCCCCTCCACCTTTCAAGATTGGCTGACAAACTGACTACAGGTAGTCCCCGACTTACGAGCGAGTTCCGTCCCTAGGGGGCGCTCGTATGTCAAAAATTCGTAAGTAGGATCACATAGTAAAAAATTATTTTTTTTTATTTTTTTTATTTTTTATAAATGAATACATGTACAGTACTGGACAGTCACCAAGCACTTAGCCTATCCTAACACAGTTTTTAAAGATGAAGGAATAAGTTGAATTGTCTCCCTTTCACATAAAGGGAGCAAGCTCCCTATGGAGCCTGCAGGGAGGAGGGAGACAATTCAACTGACTCCTTCATCTTTAAAAACTGTGTTAGGATAGGCTAAGTGCTTGGTGACTGTACAGTACTGTACATTTATCTATTTATTAAAAATATACAGTATATACAGTATTTTTATTTTTTATTGTTTTTTATTTATAAATAGATAAATGTACAGTACTGTACAGTCACCAAGCACTTAGCCTATCCTAACACAGTTTTTAAAGATGAAGGAGTCAGTTGAATTGTCTCCCTCCTCCCTGCAGGCTCCATAGGGAGCTTGCTCCCTTTATGTGAAAGGGAGACAATTCAACTTATTCCTTCATCTTTAAAAACTGTGTTAGGATAGGCTAAGTGCTTGGTGACTGTCCAGTACTGTACATGTATTCATTTATAAAAAAAAAATTTTTTTTTATTTTTTTTATTTTATTTTTTATGAGATGCATGCTCGTAAGTCCGGGACCTCGTAAGTAAGAGCGCTTGTAAGTCGGGGACTACCTGTATTTTCATCCAAACATGTCGAGTCAGGTCTACTCAGTATCCGCCAATAGGCCTCATTAGACTTAAACTGTTTGATGAACGGTTTCATCACATTTGTGCCAACAATGAGCTCATCAGCCTGACCATCAACCACTAAAACTGGAACAACATAATCAAACCCAAACAGTTTAAGTTGCAGTTCACAGATTCCCACCGGAACAGTCTGTTTGCCACCACACCCAACAAGAACAATGTTAGTGGGAGGGATTACATCTCCCATCACCACTCCTGCCTCACGCAACTGAGGGATTATGTCTGCACGTACAGATGTAGCCATAGATCCGCTATCTAACATCCCTCGTAGCTCAATCTTGTTGCCAACTAGCACTGTAGTGAAAAACAGGCTGTCACTGATGGGTAGTTTTGCCACATTTTGGAAAATTACAGTTTTATCATTAGATACTGTGTTGCAAGCCATCATGTAAACAGTTTGGATGTCATTGTCAATATTGGAGGAAACACTAGAAAGGCCCACACCGTCCCCTGCTAAATGAAGGCCATCTAGTTTTCCTGAGGCGAATTAGCTTGTCCCTGACCAATCGGGTGCGTTCAAACCTGACATTCCCGTGATTGTCTGGAGACCTGCTTATTGGACCTGTTGCTTATAACCTGAGTGTTGCTGTTCAGAGCTGTCTCCAAAAGACTTAAAACCCTGTCCATCGTGGTGTTTTCAATGGCTGTTTTGTAGCTCTCTGGTTCCGGAACATTTCTAGAAATGGGTAACACAGTTTGTTCATTGGCAGCCACACCCACGTGTGTAAGCTCGATAACCCCCACTTTCTGTTTCTCACAGCTCCGAACAACTGCATGGTCCCTTAAATACTCATCTAAATGGTCTTGAACTTCACTAGCTGTCCAATCGCGAGAAGGCTTTGTTTTAAAAACCAGTGCCAGCTCTCTGTCCGGACAATGGCGAATAAACATGAGCACCAAATGTGAACTCAGGTCAGTCATTGAGTCCCCCTTACTAGACAAGCATCGTTCAGCAACCTCTGCAGCTTTGTTAAGCCGTATCCAGTACAGGTAGTCCCCGACTTACGAGCGCTCTGACTTACGAGGTCCCGGACTTACGAGCATGCATCTCATTAAAAAAAAAAATATATATATATATTTTTTTTTTAACTTTTTTTTTTTTTTATAAATGAATACATGTACAGTACTGGACAGTCACCAAGCACTTAGCCTATCCTAACACAGTTTTTAAAGATGAAGGAATAAGTTGAATTGTCTGCCTTTCACATAAAGGGAGCAAGCTCCCTATGGAGCCTGCAGGGAGGAGGGAGACAATTCAACTGATTCCTTCATCTTTAAAAACTGTGTTAGGATAGGCTAAGTGCTTGGTGACTGTACAGTACTGTACATTTATCTATTTATAAATAAAAAACAATAAAAAATAAAAATACTGTATATACTGTATATTTTTAATAAATAGATAAATGTACAGTACTGTACAGTCACCAAGCACTTAGCCTATCCTAACACAGTTTTTAAAGATGAAGGAATCAGTTGAATTGTCTCCCTCCTCCCTGCAGGCTCCATAGGGAGCTTGCTCCCTTTATGTGAAAGGGAGACAATTCAACTTATTCCTTCATCTTTAAAAACTGTGTTAGGATAGGCTAAGTGCTTGGTGACTGTCCAGTACTGTACATGTATTCATTTATTTAAAAAAAAAAAAAATATATATATATATTTTTTTTACTATGTGTTCCTACTTACGAATTTTTGACATACGAGCGCCCCCTAGTGACGGAACTCGCTCGTAAGTCGGGGACTACCTGTAATCAAGAGGTCCCTCGTTTGTGTATGGTGTGCTAGCATAGAAGTCAGCTAGAGGCAGATCTGAATGAACGGTTACCACAGTAACACAGTACTGTAATAAGTATCCTTATTACCACAGTTCTCAAAAATTCTAGAAAAACTATTTGTGACCAGATTGGATCAATTTATTGATAAACAAAATATTTTAAGTAGCAGTCAGTATGGGTTTAGAGAAAAAAACTCTACTTCAATGGCTCTCATGGATTTTATGGAACAAATAACTAATGCTGTCGATCATAAACAGTACTGTGTTAGTGTTTTTGTTGATCTAAAAAAAGCATTTGATACCATTGACCACACCATTCTCCTTGAAAAACTAAATAAATATGGTATTAGAGGACCAGCATTACAGTGGGTATCTAGCTATTTGAAAGATAGGAAACAGTTTGTGCAAATAAATGATGTTAGATCTGACCTCCGTGATATCAATTGTGGAGTTCCTCAGGGCTCTGTGCTTGGACCAAAGTTATTTATTTTATATGTGAATGACTTGGTAAATGTGTCAGGACTTCTTAAATGTGTTCTTTTTGCCGATGACACCACATTTTTCTGTTCGGGTAAAGACATAAAACAGATTTTGGATATGATGAAAACAGAATTTATAAAAATACAAACTTGGTTTAAATTAAACAAATTATCTTTGAATCTAGATAAAACTAATTACATGATATTCAGTAACAAAAAGAGAATTGTTGATGACAATCCATTTGAAATTGAAGATGTTGTGATCTGTAAAGTGAGTGAAGTGAAGTTTCTGGGTGTTATCATTGATGACAAACTGACATGGAAACATCATGTAAATTCCATTAAAACAAAAATAGCTAGATCAATTGCAGTACTGTATAAAGTCAGGGATTTTTTAATTGATAAAGCTCTGCATATGTTGTATAACACAATCATTGCTCCACATTTAATCTATTGTATTGAGGTTTGGGGAAAAGCGTGCAAAACAATTACAAAGCCTGTTTTTATTTTACAAAAGAGAGCTGTAAGAGTAATCACCAGAAAACATTTCAGTCACCCATCAAACACCTTGTTTCTTCAGCTAAACTTATTGAAATTCCAGGAATTGGTAGAATATAGTATTTTATCAGTTATGTATAGGGCTCATAATAACACATTACCTTTAAATATCCAAAGAAATTTTATAAAAAGACAAAGTTGTTACAATCTCAAAGGGACAGAGATATTCATCAAACCACAATTCAGAACCAGCTTAAAGGGACGGTCTACCTCAATTCAGGGAGTTCGATTGTGGAATGCTCTGGAGAGTGATGTTAAAAATGCAAAATCAATGTGTACATTTAAGAAAAAGGTCAAAAAGGACTTGCTCAAAAACTATATATGATGTAACTTAGTGTGTTTGTGTATTACACTTATGTTGTACTTATGATGTAGCTTAGTGCGTTTGTGTATTACAGTTAGAAAAATTAAGTAGAGTTATTCATTTTGTGACGTAGTTTGTGTATTACAGTTAGAAAACATCCAGACTCTAGTGACATCTCTTGCCCTCCCCATCAATCTGTTCATAACCACTTCAACCTGTTCAGCCTTAGTGGACTGTTTCTGTCGAAGGTAGGCCTGCATGAGATCTTCCCACTCAAAAACAGAACATTTATCAGTTTTGTCACCCCTGAAATAGGGTGGAACATCAACATCAGAGCGTAATACAAGATTAAGTTTCGATGCATCAATAACAGTAGTACAACCCTGACATGACTGTGAAGTGTTCTTGTTGTGATCTGGGGTTGAGACAGGTGAAGGCTCTGACGCAGCGTTCTGCATCAACGACATCTTGATGGACACTCCTATTTCTGACCCAATGGTTCTGATTAAATCTGTTAGTTGGGTGGAGGTAACTTCTCCATCAGGAGAAAATGCAGGACAGGATGAGGGAACCACTGGGCTCAGTCCCGGAGTGAAACTTAAAGTCCGACTAGTCAAGTCATCAAACCCCTTTTTCCTCCCAGACTGAGAAAATTTTGAGCCCAAAACACCTGGATTTTCTGGAGTAGCACACTGCAAAACCCCTCTCCCCCTACCAATGGATAATACCCCATGACTAGGAGTTGACATTTCATTCAGTTTGCGACCCTCCATGGGGAGACCTCTGTTACCCTTTATGGGAATGAAACAGGAACCTGTCCAGAATTAAAAAAATAGAAATGAGAGGTTCCCAACCACAGTGTCCGAGGAACTCCGCACGGGCAGCGACTCCAAGGCGCAGATGGAACCAACGGACGTCGTCCAGCAACACCGGTGGTCTGCTTCAGCTGACCAGTCGAAGGGTCACGGCACCAGTTTTGTAGCGTATTTGATTCGGCGTTGTGTCTTTGTAGAGTAACAGCCAGACGACTTCTGATTTGAAGGCTCTTT
Source organism: Garcialebias charrua (assembly GCA_038048925.1). Lineage (NCBI taxonomy): Eukaryota > Metazoa > Chordata > Actinopteri > Cyprinodontiformes > Rivulidae > Garcialebias > Garcialebias charrua. Next base: position 12,599 of record JBBPBX010022275.1, read on the forward strand.
TAATGCTCCTGCATTCAAATAGCAGAAAATAGTCACCAAAAACAGGCTTTTTCTCATTGGTGTTCCACAGCGCCTTCTCCCCCAAGAGTTTGCACAGAAAGAGCAAGAGAAAACAGAGGCCTACGCGTGTGGAATAACCCGTAATAAAATAAAAGTTACAATAATGAATCACAAACCCCAAAAATGAACATAATACAGGTAGTCCCTGACTTACGAGCGAGTTCCGTCCCTAGGGGGCACTCGTATGTCAAAAATTTGTAAGTAGGATCACATAGTAAAAAAAATATATATATATATATATTTTTTTTTTTACTTTTTTTTTTTTTTTTTTTATAAATGAATACATGTACAGTACTGGACAGTCACCAAGCACTTAGCCTATCCTAACACAGTTTTTAAAGATGAAGGAATGAGTTGAATTGTCTCCCTTTCACATAAAGTGAAAGTAGCTCCCTTTATGGGAATGGAGCCTGCAGGGAGGAGGGAGACAATTCAACTGACTCCTTCATCTTTAAAAACTGTGTTAGGATAGGCTAAGTGCTTGGTGACTGTACAGTACTGTACATTTATCTATTTATTAAAAATATACAGTACTGTATATACAGTATTTTTATTTTTTTATTGTTTTTTATTTATAAATAGATAAATGTACAGTACTGTACAGTCACCAAGCACTTAGCCTATCCTAACACAGTTTTTAAAGATGAAGGAATGAGTTGAATTGTCTCCCTTTCACATAAAGTGAAAGTAGCTCCCTTTATGGGAATGGAGCCTGCAGGGAGGAGGGAGACAATTCAACTGACTCCTTCATCTTTAAAAACTGTGTTAGGATAGGCTAAGTGCTTGGTGACTGTACAGTACTGTACATTTATCTATTTATTAAAAATATACAGTACTGTATATACAGTATTTTTTTTTTATTGTTTTTTATTTATAAATAGATAAATGTACAGTACTGTACAGTCACCAAGCACTTAGCCTATCCTAACACAGTTAAGGAGTCAGTTGAATGGTGTCCCTCCTCCCTGCAGGCTCCATTCCCATAAAGGGAGCTAGCTTCCTTTATGTGAAAGGGAGACAATTCAACTCATTCCTTCATCTTTAAAAACTGTGTTAGGATAGGCTAAGTGCTTGGTGACTGTCCAGTACTGTACATGTATTCATTTATATAATTTATTATTTTTTTTTTTTATGAGATGCATGCTCGTAAGTCCGGGACCTCGTGAGTAAGAGCGCTCGTAAGTCGGGGACTACGGTACCTGTAATCCTAAACAGTACATAAATAACAAAGAAAATAGTAATAATAAATAAAACAAAATAAAACCAAATAGTCCCAGATCAAAAGTTATAAAACATCACATACCTGCATTCAAATAGCAGAAAATAGTCACCAAAAACAGGCTTTTTCTCATTGGTGTTCCACAGCGCCTGTTTAGTCAAATAGTACTATTTTCAGCACATGGACTAGCAATGTTTCATGTGACATTTATTTGCTAACTATTTACACTGTTCCAACACAATTAAACAACATTTAAGTGTCCCAAAACACATTAGTTTACAAGAACAATAGTAAAATTATCACTTCTTAGGCTTAAAATACACTTATTGAACACAGAAAACAGAAATTCGTACCTTCTCCCCCAAGAGTTTGCACAGAAAGAGCGCGAAGAAGCTGTGCGGTTTCTCTTCATGAGTTATAATGGTACGATCCACTTATATTTCTCTTTCTTAACCCCAACTGACACTCAAAACAACAATCAAGGAACTCGAAATGTTCCACAGTAACAATAATAATTCACAGTTTCATTCATAGCACATTCAATTTAAATAAAAAGAATAGTTTTGAAACAGGAAGTGACCCGCTGTTTTGGAAATGGATCTGTCGTCTTTTCAAAATAAAAGCTGCAGATATTTATAATTTCTTACTGGAATAGCTTTTAACGACAATCTAGTGTAACAACATCACACTGCTACATGAGTACAGGTGATTTTGTGACAAGTTCTTTCACTTTGCTGAATGCTGCTTCTTGAGCCTCATCCCATACCCACATCGCATCCCCTTTAAGCAGATCATTGAGAGGTTTAGTGATCTCAGAAAGGTTTGGTAAGTATCTACCCAAATAGTGAATCATTCCCAGAATTCTCCTCAAATCAGAAACATTCTTGGGTGATTCAAGTTTTGTGATTGCGTTAACTTTGGCTTTGTCTGGTCTTATGCCATGCTCATCAATACAATGTCCAAGATAATTGAGTTGTTGCTGACGCAAAAGGCATTTTTTATAGTTTAGCTTTAGCCCTGCTTCCTTAAGAGTGTTCAGCGTCTTTTGTAGTCTCACCTCATGTTGCTCTGGGGGTGTTTGCATATATCAGTATATCGTCCATATATACTGCTACACCTTCTTGTCCATCTAAGAGTTTTGTCATCTCTCGTTGGAAGATTTCTGGTGCGCTGGTGATCCTAAAAGGTAACCTGTTAAAATAATATCTGCCAAATGGGGTTATAAAGGTTGTTAATTTGGCACTCTCTGGATCAAGTGGTATTTGCCAGAACCCACTTGCAGCATCTAACAGAGAAAATACTTTGGCCCCTGCAAGTTTAGGCAAAATGTCATCAACAGTTGGTAGAACATATTTTTCTCTTTTGACTGCTTTATTTAGCACTTTCAAGTCGACACAGATTCTGACTTGTTCTTTGTTTTTCTTTTGCACGGGCACCATTGGAGCACACCACTCTGTTGGCTCTGTGATTGGTTGAATCACTCCACAGTTTGTCATGCGATTCAGTTCTTTTTCCACTTTAGGCAACATGTGAACTGACACTCTCCTTGCAGTTGTCACACTGTAGGGAACTGCATCCTCTCTGAATGATCTTTATGGGCTTGATTTTCAACCTCCCTACATCATTAGGGCAGGAGTCACTGATTTGTGCTGAAGCTTGTATTTCTTACATGCGTTTTATCAGGCCCATGGCAACTGCAACATTTCGACTTAAAAGGTGGCTGCATTGGGGTCCTTTATGCCTCTTCTCCACCGGTCAGCTCGGGTCGGTTATTGCGCAATATGTGCGTCGCAGACACCCACTTTACGCCATTTCCACCGGATATTCCGAGCTGTCCCGCTCCAGATTTCTGGTCTCGTTTCTGAGCAGTGACTACCCGCGCTGATCCGCGCCGGGAGGAGGAATGTGTGTGAATGAACTACTGCCAGGGAGCGAACACGGAAGTACTATAAATGATTAACACGGTAAAAACAATTATTTGTTTTTAAAATTATAGCAAAGATGGGTCTTCAGCTGAACGTGTCCTTAATAAATTCACGTAGTGTTCAAAACTGCAGGATTTTAAAAACTAGGATCGCCACGTGCACGCGCGTGCGCGCGGCTGTATTTCCTTAAAATGTAGCTAAATAAACAGATATAAAAATATATTTCTTAGCTGACTGTTTAGCAGGAGTGTTCCTGAGCTGAACAGCTCCTTAATAATGTCACGTAGTGGTCAAATCTGTAGGATCGTCACGTGCACGCGCGCGCGAGTCGGGAGGCTATATTTCATTAAAATGTAGCTAAATAAACAGATATAAAAATATATTTCATAGCTGACTGTTTAGCACGAGTGTTCCTGAGCTGAACAGCTCCTTAATAATGTCACGTAGTGGTCAAATCTGCTGCATTTAAATTGTTTTGTTTTGACTTCTTCCAAACCTCAGAAAATAAATTATAAAAAATCGAATTTTATTTAAAATAACTCCAACAGGTTACTGTTTGTCAGTGTTGGGGTAGTTACCCAAAATAAGTAATTAGTTACACATTACTAGTTACTTTTTTAAAAAGTAACATATTACACTACTTAGTTACTCAGTTCTGAAAGTAACTTAGTTACATTACTTTCGGATTACTCTAATACCTGAGATTTAACCTGTATTAATTTTTATCTTTCAATAATGATATTAGAGATCTTTTTGACACTCATTTTTGATGAAAAAGTAAAACAGCAGTGCTACATAACAAGCACAATGCATATGTAAACGTGCCATTCAAAAGGTATGACAATATCAAAATGTAAAACTTCTGTTTTAAAAAAATAAAACATCTGAAATGTTTGTTTACAAGTTTGTTTACCTCAGCCTTTGTAGTGGTTGCCTGGCGGTGAAATTCAAGCCGAGCCTGCTTAAACGGTGGCGGCATCAAACTTGCACCATCCCTCTGCGGCTCTTTAGCAACTAGCTTAGCATTAGCGTGTTGTCTTTGTAAATGCTTGTAAAGATTTGACGTCGAGTTCGCAGCAGTAGACAGTGTCTTGTTGTGGCCCAGACATAGCTTGCACACTACTGTAATGTTCTTGTCCTTTCTCGTGACAAAAGAAAAATAATATGAATACTTCCATCCATAAAATGACATCGCCGTATGTCTATGTACCTTTATATGTCTATGTACGTTGACGTATGACGTTCCGACGTCATCGCGTACGTCTTTGTTTTCCCCACGTGACAGTCTGCTCCATAGATATCTATATATAATGTCTATGGTCTGCTCCGTCGTCCTCGTCCCACAACTATTCTCCGAAAGGTAAAATAAAATAAATAAATAAAACTATTCTCCGAAAGGTCCTGATTGTAACGCAAGTAACGAATGTAAGGTTTTGTTAGTAACTGTAATATATTACAGGCATTTTCAAAGTAGTGCGTTACACTACTACGTTACTGAAAAATGTAATGTCATTACTGTAACTCGTTACACCCAACACCACTGTTTGTACATGAACATCTTGTGATTACATTCTGTTAGTTAAAAAAAAAATCTGCACAGAAGGGGTACAAAAAATCTGTGGAAACAGAACTAGATGTGACCCGACCCGAATTGAGCCGATCTGAGCTGATCTGATCTGACCCAAGCCGAGCGGTGGAAAAGGGGCATTAATTACATTGACTTTAAACCTGAACCTTTTGTCCTTTCTTTTTGTGGTGGCAATAAAATAACCCAAACAGTTCAGTATTCCTCCAGGACTGTCTAACTTGTTTGTTGGTTTTCTTAGTTTTGGCTTATAAGCAAGCTTTTCAAATGTCTCTGCAGGTATAACACTTGTATCAGCTCCTGAGTCAATTTTGAAGACAATCTGAGAACACTGGGACACAAGTAATCAGATCAAACAGCCGATCGGATCAAAAGTGTGTCATGTAAACACCCCGTTCGGATCATTTTTTGTGTTTTCGGCGTGATCCGGCCTAATTTGTGATCAGCTCGAAACAGGTGGTTTACACCGATCCGTTACCCGTTCGGTGTGCATGTAAACACTTGATCTGTTCCGTTTATCAAACTGTCCTGACTGCGCATGTGCGCTGCGCACCCCCCCCCCACCCCTCGTGTTTCCTTCTCCGCCTGGCTAGTGGGTAGATGCTAACGCTAACGCATGGTGGGGAAGCAAAACTGGTCGGTGAGCGATGCAACATTTGTAATGGAAACATTAAAATAGCTCAAAACTATCGAACGCCTTGACCGAACGTGTGGGAACACGGAGTTATTTAAACAAGTACATGAAAAGCTGGAAGAAGCTGGAGATCGCTGGAAGT
>JBBPBX010022275.1:19459-41572 GCA_038048925.1 Garcialebias charrua
CGGTAACTTGCAGAGCTTATATGCTGGAATCGCAATACAAAACTAACAAATCTAAAGAAATAAATGTAACAAAAAGCAAAGAAATCAACCAAAAACAAAGAATAAAAATAAAATAAACAAAACAACAAATAAATGTAATAAGAAATAAACAAAACAAACAGGAAAAGTAATAAAGAATAAACAAAAACAAACAAAAAACAAAAATAAATGTAAAAACGAAACCATAAAACAAATAAAAATAAAAACAAAACAATAAAATGAAGCGGACTGTCCCTCCTATCAAATATCACGCCTCAAGTGTGTGGAATCTATATTTCTGTTATGTATTAACCTTAGCAAAGAATATGAACTATGCTTTAGCCAAGTCAGGCCATCTCATCTTCATCGTCTTCATCTTCTTCCTCATAGACACCTGTAAGGGGGAAGCCCTCTCCTGCCTGTACAGCCATCTGATAGGAAGGCAGCTTAGGAAACCTATCATCCACTGCCCTACTGATGCACTTTAAGCAAAAATGCCTCACACAAGGAACGCAGCAGCATCCACAACAAATTAACATAACCACAACTGCGAATATTGTAATCACAGCTGTGACGACAACAGCTCTCCATCTTCCAAAAGTAGAGATGAACCACTCACTTAGAGGGTTCTGAACTCCAGAGCTTTCAGCTAGCTCCTCAGACAGTGATTTCAAACCATCCAGAGCCCTTGTAAATGAACCATCTGGACTTGTGTTATTTGGGATGAAAGTACAACACTCTTGTCCAAACATAGAACAGACACCACCTCTCTCAGCCAAAAGAAAGTCCATAGCTAATCTCGTTTGATATGTCATCAGTGATGTTGCTGCCAGCTGCTGATGTACGCCCTCAAGTGCATCTCTTGTCAAATTATTCAGCCTCTGAACATTAAAATGAATGTAATTAATCCTGGCTACGTTTTTATTTACAGTAATAGATGGAATCATAGACTCAAAACCAGCTGCAATAGGATCAACTAATTTGTATTCATCCGGGACTCCTTGTGGGACTCCGATAGCGTTAATATATGCTGGAGAATCTACATACAGATCAAAGTCACGCCTTCTCCTCTCAAACTCACCAATCACATGTGTACTACTCCTGAAAGTTTCCAAATCCTGTCCTGTTAAATTCACCATCTTAATTGGAGAAATTAAAGAAACGAGTGTACAGATTCCTGACCATCTTGGAGACAACGTACTTCTCAAAGTTCTACCACCACAAAACCAGTAAACATCTGCACGTGCTACAGATAATCTCGTCATGTTTGTCCAAGCTGAAACATCCACATTCAACTTACACCAACTTGAATCAATATCACCTACAGATATACCTCCCTGAATTTTCCTAACCAGACAAGTGTAAGAGTTTCTCACTGGAGTGAAAACAGGTGGGATTGCATCTCTTGGGGCCATGGGAAAATATTTCTCCAAACCTTTGCAACTATCAGAGGGATTTTCCTTCATATGTAGTTCCAACATGCAGTGAAAACATGAATCATTTGAAAGAGGTGATGTCATCATTAATAACGCTGGCCTGGCCTTCGCACAAACAACTCAATCCTTATACTTCACTTGTTCTGCTGCATTTTCAACATACTCTATCCAGTAATTTTGCTGTGTGAAACCTGTCTCCAGAGCCAACTTTTCTTCATATGTCACATCTGTCATATAAGACACCTCTTGGTCTGATTCAATCTGACTTTCCTCTCTCTGAACCACATTTATCCTGAACGGACTCGTTGGATCTTTGCCAGAAACATGAACTCCCAGTATATAAGTGTCACTATCCTGCCTCTGAGGATTCTTTAAAGTCAAAATCAAAGAATTACATGTATTTTGTGCTAGACACCTGGTGCTTTTAGTATGATCTTGTATGATTGACAAGCGTTCCTGTAACGGATACTTCCCTCTTCTCGCTTTTTCTGGTCTGTAACCCCAATCAGCAGGCCCTGAATTACACAACACATTATTCCAGTCCCCGCAATTCATGTCATGCCCATAAGTCACACAAATATACTTCACTGCCCAAATAAATGACTCCTGCCTCGCACCACAGTACATCACAGAGCAAAGGTCAAATTTAACAGATGCAGTCACCCCAACTGTGAAGTTAAACTGTAGGAAATTAACTATCATGGATCTCTTTGATCTGCTAATGTCAGAGTCTGGGTGTACCTGAATCTGAACATCTGCAACCTCTGTTCCATCTTCCCCTCTGCTGAGCAAGAATAATAATAATAATAATAATAAACTTTATTTGTATAGCACCTTCCAACAATGCCTTGCATTGACCAAGGTGCTTAACAGGATAAAAAGATGAATAAACTGGAACAATAAATCAATGAAAATAGAATAAGAAACAACAGCAATAAAAGAAGGCAATGGAAATAAAAAATGCTACATACTAAAATAACACTAAAATAACACAAATAATAAAAGTTACACACTGAGAGTTTTTTTTGAACAAGAGGAAATAAAAAGGCAATGTAAATAAAAAATGTTACATATTAAAATACCAAAAGTAATAAAAGTTACACACTGGAAGCTTATTTGAACTAGTGGAAATAAAAAGGCAATGGAAATAAAAAATGCTACATACTAAAATACCAAAAGTAATAAAAGTTACACACTGAAAGCTTTTTTGAACAAGTGGGTCTTCAGTCTGGTTTTGAACAGAGTCAGATCAGAGGTGGCACGCAGCTCAAGAGGGAGGCTGTTCCAGGCTTTTGGGCCGGCCGGTGTTTTAGATATCATTTAGCTGTTTTTCTGCTAATTTTTGCCTTTTCAGCTAATTCCACATTTGTTGCACTCATTTCAACTTTTTTCGTATTAATTCAGCAAAAAATGTGCTCTCTCAATTTCAGGCTTTTGGGCCGGCAACAGAAAATGACCGGTCTCCCCATTGTTTGTACCTTGAGCGAGGCACCTCCAGCAGGTGTTGACTGGCAGATCGTAAATCTCTGCCGGGCTGATGGGCTTTCAAAAGTTCTGAGATGTACAGAGGAGCAAGTCCATTCAGAGCTTTGAAAACAAACAGGAGCAGCTTGAACTGTATCCTGAACTGAACCGGGAGCCAGTGTAGAGAGGACAGGACAGGAGTGATGTGTTCATATTTTCGTGTGTTGGTCAAAAAGCGCGCGGCAGAGTTCTGTACAAGCTGTAAACGGGAGATGGAGGATTGATTAATACCAACATACAAAGCATTACAATAATCAAGTCTGGAGGTCACAAAGGCATGGATGGCCTTCTCCAGATCACCACGGCTGAGAAATGACTTGACTTTGGAGAGCAGTCGGAGCTGAAAGAAGCTGGTCTTGACAACAGAACTGATCTGTTTATCAAACTTTAAGTTGGAGTCAAGCTGCACTCCAAGATTTCTGACCACCGGGTTGAAATGGGGGAGGGGAAAACCAACACTGGGACTGGGAAGGATGTTGCTGGTGTCATCAGGTGCACCAAATAAAATGCATTCAGTTTTATCTGTGTTTAGGTGGAGGAAGTTTTGAAGTTAGGGTCCTCATCACAAGATCTGTTGACATTGTCGTGAACAACTTCAGGGGAGCCTGTCTTAGCTGTCGATGCAACCCACAGAGTGAGCCCTGTAATCAAAATAATTCCCAGAGTGGTTACCACAATTAACCTCACCGCTAGGAAATTCATTCTTCCTGTAACAATTATGTACAACAAACAACGTCCCCTTTTTATGTAATGTTATTTTAAGTCTGTTCTGATTTTCTTCTCAAGTTGTATCGGGGTCTTGGAACCGGTGGAGATGCAGTGTCACTCTGTACAGATGGCTCACACAGTTCCTTAGATGCACTCAGCTCTCCAGACACACTCAGCCCTTCAGATGTGCTCAGCTCAGCCAAGTCCTTTCGTACCTGCTGTAGAGTGCGAGAAGGGTCAGAGCTTTTAACACAGTGTGTCTTATGAATCCAGTTACTGAGCTTTTCTTCAGTTAACCAAATTTTAACACAGTGAGAAGTGACAGCAGCCACCTTATAAGGGCCGTCCCATTTAGGCTGAGACCAGTTAAAACGGGCTACCTTTCTGAGAATCCAGTCACCTGTATCCACGTGGGCACAGTGTTGTTCTCCCTCTGCAGTCTGGATCAATTGAATCTGTTGAGAAATACTCATTACAGTATTATTAAGCCTCTTCAAGTACTCTGATATGTCATAATGTTGTAATTGTAACATAGTACTTTCTGACGGCAACGGATGGGTGAAAGGACATGGCATCTTCCTTCCTGTAAGTATCTCATGAGGGCTGACATTCAGGGTAGTATTTGGAGTTGACCTTAAGTTGAACAGCACTATAGGTAGGGCATCAGGCCATTTCAATTTTGTGTCTGCACAAACCTTTGCCAACCCCTCTTTAAGAGTACGGTTAGCACGTTCAACCAAACCCTGTGATGAAGGATGAAAAACAGCCCCAAACTTATGTCGAATGCCAAACAATTTCTCAACTTCCCTTAACTCCCTGTTTGCAAAATGGGTTCCATTATCTGATCTGATCACTGAAGGGACTCCAAATCTGGGGATCAACTCCTTTGTCAACCACTTTATCACTTCTTTTGCTTTTTCAGTTTTAGTTGGAAAGGCCTCTACCCACCTACTAAATTGATCCACGCAAACGAGTAAATATCTCTTTCCAGCCACTCTATTCTCAACACCCATGTCAGTAAAATCTATCACAATCTCTTTCCACGGTGCCTGAGGCATTGGAAATCCACCAAGTCCAGTTTTAAGCGCCACTTTTGGATTATGGTGGGAACATATTTCACACGTCTGTACAAAATATTTTGCAATAGAGATGGCATATGGGTTCCACCAATTCTGTGAGATCAAGTCAATCAGTTTTGATGTACCACAGTGCCCCCTGCTGTGTGCTTCTTGACATAACAGGTTGAACAACCCAGCTGGAGCTACAATTTTACCCTCATGATTCCTCCAGATTTGTCCACTATCCTTTTTAGCTCCACGGTCTAACCATGCCTGCTTCTCGTGCGGAGCGGCTGCATTTTGTAACTCTCTGATATATTCTAGAGTAAATTCCTTTTGAAAATAGTCTTCAGAACTCTTTTTCTCATGTCCCTGGACCATCTGTGTCCTTAAAATTGTTGGCGTATGATTCTTATCCGCCCCAGAATTCGTTATTTGGTTCACTTTAGATCAGAAAGGAGAGATACACTGAACACGACAGACACTCACTTAAAGTTCCAAACCAGTTTAATTAATCATAAGTTAAAAGTCACAGAATACATTTGTTTCATTCCTAACATCCATTACATTTTTCTTTTAAACGTGGACAGTGAGAGAAAAATAGAGAGAGAGAGAGAGAAGAAGGGAGGAGGGGGGAGAGAGGAGGGGGAGAGAGGACATACAACCTGATCCATGGGCTACTTCTGCCCTGCTGTTGGAGGCTCTAACCTTTTTATACCCTTCTGTGGGGGTTTTGTTTCAGAGACTGTTGTCCCCTCTTTATTGCCAGAAGACAGGAAATACCACTGCCTTCCCCCAGCTTGCTCGGGTGGTCTCCCCAAGCCCCTGGGGGATGGGCATCGAGACACATCGATGACTAAAATAAATGTACTTATAGACACACACACTTTCGTAGACCACTAAATGACCAATTAGTATAACTGGACATTAAATTACATTAAAGATCATACCCTACACACATATTTAGAGCTGTTCTTGTTACTTTCTAACTGAACAAACATGCAAAGCCAGAGAGTGGCTTTTAGTGGAATTCTCCCAGTCATATATTACAAAGTCGTAAAACTGACAGGACAAAGAGGCACCAGCTATATTATCATCCCCAAGCCTCACCAGAACAGATCTGCCTGTGTCCTTTAGTAATCTTTATCACTCTACAAAAGAAACTGATCATTTGAGCACCGTATGAAAAACCCCTTCAAAATAAATGTAAAACACGAAGACAAATATATTTTTATTTCACAACAATCCCCCTTTGGACCTCATTCTGCTGAGGTCCATCCCAAAAGAAATAAAATCACACACCTGATACCGCAGCTAAACGCATATATTCACAATATTCAATCAGTTCTTTTCAAAATCCTCCAAGTTATAGTTTTTTAACAAAAACAGTTGTTTCATCACTTCAGGGTCTCATTTTTCCAGAGTGGACGTGATAAGTCTAACCGTCAAAGACCTTAAACAATGCACGTAGCAGCACCCGCAGGTTATAAGTATGCCCAAGAGAATAGCCAATGATACCATTATAGATACGAACACCTGTTTCCAAGGACCGAAGATCTTTATTAGTCAATTGTCCAGTGGGTCGTCCAGACCCGAATGAATTTATTAATATGCAAATTGTAGAATATAAGGAAATATATGCAAACTATGAACGATATTAATAGTAAGCGCTTAGGATATTGCAGAATTATGAACCTTGAGTTCCCAAATTCATCTCCAGCAGTAAGGCAGTTGTCTCCTCGGCTACTTTCGTCTATCAAGGTACAAGAGTTCGAATGCGAGCTCCTCTTGTTGTCCAGCCCAATCCTTTAGCTCCTTCCTGGTTCACGGGCTGGAGCACACTGAACCGTGTGGATCCCCTGGCATTGACACGCACTGCCTGTGGTGTGCGTTCAGCGACCCCCCACGGGTCCTTCCTGACCAGGGCTGTTCTGGTCTTGCCTCCCCGGGACTCCGTTGAGAAAACTCCCTCAGCTGGAGCATTTCCAGGAACCACCTATCACAAACAGAATGTGCCACAGCAAACAACACCCAATCAATTATAAATCAGTAGTACAAAGAATGAATCATGCATGTTAGTTGGTTTGGAAGAGGCTTAATCTTCATTAGGGTTAATTATGAGTAGTTTTAAGGCGGTTCATACTTACAAAAAATACTGTACCTTTTCACTCAGCTTATAGCAGAAATTACACACATAACAATAACATCACAAGCGGCGGCAGAGCATACAGGTAGTCCCCGATTTACGAGCAAGATCCGTTACAACGAGGCGCTCGTAAACCGGAAATCTCGTAATTTGGAACGGCCGCCATGTCTCTCGTAAGTCCGGAATTTCGCTCGTAAATTGGAACGGTTTCGCTAGCGCGACTACAAACACTCGTTTTTCATCAAAAAACTGCTTATGAGTGCATAAAAATGATCGGAAACGTGTGTCCACATGTTTAGCTAACGAACTGTGGTGAAAAAACACATGAAAACTCAGTATTTTTTGCGTTTTTTCCAAAAAATCGCCAGCTTGTAAGTCTGGAACCTCGTAGATCAGAGCGCTCGTAATTCGGGGACTACCTGTAATTAAAAAATAACATAGCAAGCGGCGGCAGAGCATAATTCACAAAACATTGTACACCTGTGGTTCTATACACATTTTCCCTGAGTCAATAAGTCACATGTCGTCTAGTCAAGTCAATTGCTATAAATCTACAGAACCATCATATTTCTAAACATCCTCTGATCAGGTCCACTTCAGGTTTGAGTGCAGCCTGCAGGCCAGGAAACATTTCCAAGGGGCGTCCCCCTCCTGCTTCACACACTTTCACAGAGGAAAAAAAAAACAGTGTTGTTAATTGCTCATTTGAAATATGCTTGCATCAATACTCCTTCCTCCATGACATGATTAAAAAACGTTCAAGACCGATGCCGCCTCAATATCAACGCAAGTGAACTTTGTTTATAACGCAAATTTATCGGTTATCCTTAATTAGTTATTTCTAGGAACATTTTCCGGCCTAGTTGTTTCTAGGAAACATTTACAATCTAGTTATTTCTAGGGACCAATTTCAACCTCTCTATTTTTAGAAACATCTGTCAGCCCCTTAACCCCCTTTTGAAACAAAACTTTACCTTGTTTCAATTATGCCAAAGTTATTTGGTTAATAAATTGGAAATTGTGTCTAAATTTAATTTACCATCCTTTAACCTAAGCACTAGTGTCAGATGTTTCCTAAACCTCAGCCTATTGCCACCACTAATTTGGTTTTCACAACCATATAGCTAACTATAATCTACGATATCATCTCATTTTCTTTAAAATTATAATCATTTACCAAAATGTACCCCTTGTGACACATCAGAATCCCAACATGCACTCCGCCAAGGACAACTGCAAAAACAAAAATATAAAAGTTAACTCGTTTTGGGGTCAGGAGCTAGGATCATTTCCCTTGCTTTCCTTAAGCTTCACCACAGAGTTACAGGAACCAGAAAAAGCAAGTCGTCAGATCCACCTGAGCACAGTATAACTAAAAATCATGAAGCCTGCGCTGGCAGGCCCAAATGTGCCTATGTGTTTCATTAAAAATTTATCATAGCAACTGTAGTTTTGATCCCGGCTACTAAGATCAACGACAGATCCTCACAGATCAATATGGGGTGCGGCCTTTGCTGGTATGAGTGACTTCAGGACCATTTGTTCTCTTGTCTGTTTGGAGAACGTGTTCAGCTTTCTCTTGTTCCAGCCCCCAGTGAGACGTTCACTGGGTTCTGATTCTCGTCCGGACCCCCCAAATCCGGACCGTATATCCTGGCCATTTGTGTCTGATGACCATGTTTTGACAGTTCTTTGAGAAAGTCTTTGCCTCTGCTCGGCTGAAAGTTTTTGTGGACAGTCTTTTGTTCTTTCGGTGCCTTTGTTGTTTTCAGTCGTTCCTTGCGTATGCCCCTCAAAGTTCTTGAGCAAGGTTGCATATGAGTTTGTTCTTCAGTTTCTGGACACACCTTCATATTAAATCTGATCCGATCTGATCAATAACCACAGCAGCCGAGATTCAAAAGACAGACGCTGCATGTGTTTTGACAGAGGCCTATCTTAATGCATATTTACCATTATGTGTTCTGTATAGATGAGGTGGAATTTATAAGACTCGCTCTTGCCGTTCCATCAACACTGTTCAATGAGGCTATTTAAAGAATTAAAAAATTAAAAAATCATTAACAGACCAGGATCAAATTAATTTTCTGTTAACAATCTTTATTATGGAACCTTCGACGGAGGCATCTTTTAATCTGATCTGCACAACAGATCCAAAACATTAGTTTACCTAAAAGTGAAATAATCAATTTAACCCTGAAATCAAAAAATACTGTAGCCTACTTTTATTTTAGAAAATATAATTTACGGTCTTCTAAGACCCCCTTGCTAGTATACAGTCTATGATAATTAGCAAATTCCTTGAGCCTTCTAAGATCTGCCTTCTTGTTGGATTTATTTATGCATCGTGTGTATTTTCATGCCCTCCTAAATTGTCAATTTGAAATTATTAAGCTCAGTGGCTCATTTATTCAAAGTAAAATGTGGGCTCTTTCATTTTGGCCTGTTGTTCCAGGTATATAACTATTAGTCCAGGGGTGTCAAACTCATTTTGATCTGGGGGCCGCATACAGCTTAATCTGATCTCAAGGGGGTCAGACCAGAATACTCATTCCAAAAGTCCACTTTTGTCTTTGTATTAGTGCAAAGAATAAAGAAATTATAAAAATATTAACATTAAATTAATTGTCCTTTTACATTTTTACTCAGTTTAACATTTAAGTGCATTACATATTAAAGAACTGATCAGTGATTGCACGTTTTAAAACATTTATTCAACAAACTGTTTTGTTAAATACCCTGATGCATGCTCCATAATCCATGTAGAGAAATCTAAAAAAAACTAAATCTGGGCTTCTGGACATACAAAAAAAACAGTTCTGTTAAAACCCTTTCCTGCATGTTAAAAGTGCATCAAAATTTAGAAATGAATGAATTTTAAATCCATTTTCCACATCTAGGAAGCAACTGTGAACCCATGAATTGAGCTTCGAGCGTAGCTGTTTTATTACTGCAGATTTTTAAGAAAATAGCGTTTATTTTCATTCTTTTTTTTTTTATAATTCACATTCATCTGTGGGCCGACTAAAACCCCCTGGCGGGCCAGATGCGGCCCGCGGGCCGGGTCTTTGGCACCCCTTAGTCGATTTTTAAAGTCCAACTCTCCACTTATTATAAATTGAGATTCAATTTATGTCCTCAATAGATTAAAATTAAAGATGTATTTATTTAAGACCTGTCTGTGAGGGCTACTCCCTCCTTAGCACTTTGAGATTTCCATTAATGAAAAGTGCGTTATAAATTGAATTCATTACTATTATTATTATTATTATTTATTCTTCAAACCCCAATCTGTCCTCTTCTTTTATTCATCTGACTCCAAACAGTTATTAAACTCTGTACCTGCATCCCTTTACTTTTATTAAATGTTTCAGAACGAATAACCCAACTGGATGACTAAATTAAAAAATAAAGTGACTCCGACCTGTTTTTGGCTTTTCTAGAAATTATTATGCTCCTGTCTGCAGTACCTTTTTTCGTCCATCAGGGGTCTCCATTATACTCAGGCTCAAAACTTTCTGTAGAGCTCTTTAGTTGCCCCCAGACAATAATGCGTATTAATGTCTATGGTTCCCCCCAGTACTGACGCCACAAAGCTGTGAGTGCCTGTTAAACGCTACAGTATTCAACAATAGAGTGACTATCGAGCATACTTATTTTGTTTATGATGGATGTACGATAATCCTACATTTCTCACCTGGCAACCCTGCTCAGGCTATACACGAAACAACTGTGTCTTTTGCGTCCCCATAGTTGCCAAATCCGCTTATTTCCAGCGGCATTGGGCTTGTTTTCCCTGGAGCCGCTTTCAAATTTGATCAGCCGCTTGTGGCAGGTTTTTATTTTCGCTTCTCATGGACATTGAGTCGCTTAGTTGTGCTTGTTTTGAAGGAGCTGATCGCTTCTTTCGGTCTAGAGATCTGGCAACCCTGCGACCGGTCAATGCTCACAAGACGTGGACATTCACTGGAGCTATTCACAAAAATACGTCTTCCAGATTGGTAATCCACTTTCTCTGCTTCTTATATTGGAGAGTGTAAGTATGATGCGTTCGGTTCTACCTCCTCACGTCCTATACACAAATTATAAGACTACATCTCGTGAACCAGTCGGACCTAGTGGCTCGTTAGCTTTGCTGTTAGCTGTTAAATTCGTCTACAAAAACCAACTTTGGATTATTTAAAGTCGATATTGTTTATCTACACGACGCGCCACTGTACGCTTTGTTAGCGAATCCGATGTGAGCTGTCTACCGTTACAAAGTTATAAAATGTCCGCTGTTAGGCAGCCTATGCTATGCTAACGGGAGGTTCACTGCAATTTTTCCAACTTTCCCGTTTGTCTAAGTGTTATAACCTAAAATTATTGAGATAGAATGTCATAATCCCTTTTGATCAATCCTTCAAACTGTAACGGTTCATTCGGCCCTATTTAATTTATCTCGAACTATCCGCAAATATTTTATTTGTTTATTCAAAAAACTGTTACCAATCCTGAGGCCTTCTAGCCTGGTTAAAACCAGACCCTCGTTCAGAGCTGAGCTGAAGTTCTATTTTCATTTCACCCACATTCACGCTGTAGAAAATGATCTCGTCCTGTTAAAATGGAGAAGTGTAAACCGTTTTAATGTAATGCTTATTTTTGTGTTTCAGGAACCCAGCACCAACTCCTGAAGAGGTGGAGAATTCGTTTATTACTCTATTAACTGCTGTATCTAAATAAAACTGTTCTAACTTCAGCGCCTCAATGTTTGTTTCATATTTAATCTTCAGATAGCTTGTTGTGACAAGTTTAAGAAGAAAAATCAATCCATAAATATGTCATACAGGCTAAAAATACAGTAATCATTATTTTCCTCCTTCCATTTTTGAATTCTTTAAAGTCCATGACTCACCATGTTTTCAAATTGCATCGCCATTATTTATTTGTTTATTTCATGATTTATAGCAGTTTTTTAGCAAAAGCTCCGGGAATATCTGCCCCTCTCTTTTTCTCTCCCCGTGGGTCGGGAGTTCAGAAGGTAGCCGCACAGCAGAGCTCTGAGCGCACGTGCCCCATGCTCTCTGGACAGAACCGAGCCCTGAGTCAACGACCAGAACTCCAGGGGTAACCACAGAACGGGGAGCCAGGGAGAAGACGAGAGAAGCCGCGCGGCTCTTGCTCCTCTCTGGGCAGAAGCTGAGAGGCTTTGAGAGCAACGGTCCGCAGGGTGTTATATCTTATTAAAACGTCTATAAAATAAATAATAAATAAAAACAGAGCACTGGTCCAGTTGTACACACAAATGCACCAAGAAATATGCAGTTTTAACTCCTATTTTTTAAAGATATATATGGGAACAATTAAATAAATAACAAGTAGGACCATGCTTTTATTGAGGCAAAAAATATTGTGATATCAAGGTATCTTACTTAATAATTTCTGTATATAGCCTGTTTCAGCTAATTCTACATTTTTAATCCAACTTTTCAGCCTAATTTAGCAAAACCATGCTCTTGTTTGGCTATTTTTTTTAAAACATTCTAATTAACTTAAACTGTTTATTTTCATTAGACCAGTGTTTTTCAACCTTTTTGGAGCCAAGGCATAGTGTTTTCACTGAAAAATCACGAGGCACACCGCCAACCAGAATTGTAAACAGAGATACTGTACTCTGTATCCACCTATATTAAATATATAGTCATTCTTATCATAGTGTCTTGAATAGAAATAAAATAAACACAGAAATGTATTTTTATCATTTTATATTTCTTATTTCAATGTGGTCTTGTGACTGTTACATGCTCAAAGCAGCAAGGGGCGATATGTACCATTTAAGTTTACCATATATATATATATATATATATTTTTTTTTTTAGGTACTTCATTGTGTATTTTATGAGTGTGGACAAAGTCAAACACTAAAGCTGTTTAGAAAACCACTTGGTTTCTAAACTTAAAAATATTTAGATCACAGATCAAAAATTTAAACTGAGAGCCTGTATCATTTTAAGGGAAAAATATGTTGTTTCAAAATTTCATAGCGTCTACAAATCCCCCCAAAAAATTGGGATAAATCCATTTTTCCCACTGTGCCGTAGTAAGTGGACCACTTATAGCTTTGGCCCCCTCTCGGTCCCCCCAGCAATAAAAGTCTAGCTCCGCCACTGGTCCAGAGCAGCACAGCGCTGCAGAGAGAGAAAGACAAAGAGAGCCACGCGCAGTTTGGAGAGCAGAGACAAGCCACCCAGGTGAGGCAGGCAAGCTGACGTGACATGGCAGGAAACCATTATTTTAGAACATAAAAAAGGATTTAGTATTCTGTGACTAATTTTATTCTATTTTTAACTGGTCCAGGTGGAACTCTCGGATTATTTTATCAGCGAAAGTCAGCGCGTTTTCCTCAATTCCTCACCCCCAGTCCCGCCCTTACTTATTTAATCTCGAATTATAAGTAAGTCTAAATTGTCACTGTTTTAAACTAGTCACCACTCTAGTAAGTTTACAGTTAAACTTGGTCTCAGAGTTACAGGGTCAGCGGCGAATAAATTATTTATTTATTCTAAAACCCCGACCCCTCTGTTCCAAACGCCCGTCGGCATTTGGGAGGCTCGACCATTGCGTGTTTTTACCTGGGACTTGGGTATTATTATTTACTTCACGTATACGTATACTTGTCTTATTTCCTTATCTTAATGAGTCCAAGACACTGAGTTAAAATTTGCCTATTAATGTCCAATCACAGATTTCGTTTAAACAGGAATCTGCTTACCTTTTTTTAGAGGTGACCGGTCACTGATCAGTGCTCTGGACTCCGGCTCATCCTTTCCTGTCCGCGCGTGCAACCATCTCGGTGGAACCTCCAATTGTTGGCGTATGATTCTTATCCGCCCCAGAATTCGTTATTTGGTTCACTTTAGATCAGAAAGGAGAGATACACTGAACACGACAGACGCTCACTTAAAGTTCCAAACCAGTTTAATTAATCATAAGTTAAAAGTCACAGAATACATTTGTTTCATTCCTAACATCCATTACATTTTTCTTTTAAACGTGGACAGTGAGAGAAAAATAGAGAGAGAGAGAGAGAGAAGAAGGGAGGAGGGGGGAGAGAGGAGGGGGGAGAGAGGACATACAACCTGATCCGTGGGCTACTTCTGCCCTGCTGTTGGAGGCTCGAACCTTTTTATACCCTTCTGTGGGGGTTTTGTTTCAGAGACTGTTGTCCCCTCTTTATTGCCAGAAGACAGGAAATACCACTGCCTTCCCCCAGCTTGCTCGGGTGGTCTCCCCAAGCCCCTGGGGGATGGGCATCGAGACACATCGATGACTAAAATAAATGTACTTATAGACACACACACTTTCGTAGACCACTAAATGACCAATTAGTATAACTGGACATTAAATTACATTAAAGATCATACCCTACACACATATTTAGAGCTGTTCTTGTTACTTTCTAACTGAACAAACATGCAAAGCCAGAGAGTGGCTTTTAGTGGAATTCTCCCAGTCATATATTACAAAGTCGTAAAACTGACAGGACAAAGAGGCACCAGCTATATTATCATCCCCAAGCCTCACCAGAACAGATCTGCCTGTGTCCTTTAGTAATCTTTATCACTCTACAAAAGAAACTGATCATTTGAGCACCGTATGAAAAACCCCTTCAAAATAAATGTAAAACACGAAGACAAATATATTTTTATTTCACAACAAAATATAGCCTGCAATTCTTTTAGCAGCTTGATCTGCTTCATGATTCCCTTGAGCAATGAAATTGCTACTCTTCTGATGGGCCTTGCATTTAATTACTGCCACTTGTCTAGGCCGCTGCAATGCATAATACAATTCCAGTAATTGTTTAAAATGTCTGACTGGTTCTCCAGATGAGGTGACAAATCCTTTTCTCCTCCAGTGACAGAGATCAACATAGACTGCCTGAAAAACATACGCTGAGTCTGTGTAAATATTAACCTTTTTTCCTTCTGCAACGTTACAAGCTTCTGTTATAGCTTTTAGCTCTGCGAGCTGCGCAGAAGCTGGCTGGTTCATCACTTCTGCCTTGAGTTCAACAAAACCTGCATCTCTTCTTTCCACCACAGCGAACGCAGTGATCAATGCGCCCGTTTCATTTCTATGACTATGTCCATCACAGAACAGTATCATGTCTGGCTGGTCCAAAGGATCTTTAGAAAGGTTTTCATGTAATTTCATTTCCTGTGCGGTGTCACTAATGCAGTTATGATCTTGTGTGGTGTCCATCTGCGCAGCCATATTTGTTCCCTGGCTTGTAAAATGTATATGTGAATTATGTAATAATCTTCTGAGGTTTTCTGTTCTTTGATTTGAAAATGTGAATGTTTGTGAGTCCAAAAATGATTTTACGTCATGAATTGTGTGAACAAAAACCTCATTCCCCATAGTTATGTGTGATGTCTTTAAAATAGACTTTCCAATGGCAGCTACATGCCTCACACAGGTAGGGTGGCCAACTTCAATTTGATCTAATTTTGAACTATAATACATCAAAACGTGCCTGTCAGAGCCAGCTTTCCCTCTTTGAAACAAGACGGCATTCACAAATCCGTCTTTTTCATCCACATCCAAGTGAAATGGCAAGGAGTAATCTGGACACTGCAGAGAGCACGCATCAAACAAAGCTTGTTTAATCTCCACAAATGCCCTGTCAGCTTCCTCCGTCCACTGCAGTGGGGACACAAAATTTTTATATCCCACAGCCGAAATGAGGTTCCGCAGAGGAGCCACCTTACGGCTGAAATCAGGAATGAAGTTCTTACTGTAATTGATCAGCCCCAAAAATTTTAACATCATCCTAACATTTGCTGGTTTAGAATGATTTAAAATGGAGCTTTTCTGAGATGGCGTCAGTTGCAGGCCAGAGCCAGAGATGAGCCTACCCAAAAACTGAACTTTTGAACGACCCACCTGTAATTTGTGTTTTGACACTTTAAAACCACACTGAGCCAGATGTCGAAGCACAGCTTCAGATGCGTGCATAATAGCTTCTGAAGTCGGAGCTGCTATCAGAATATCATCGACGTATTGGATTAAAACCACTCCTGGTGGCAAAGGCAAATCAGTAAGGACCTGCTTTAATACATGATTTAACAAAGAGGGTGAATCCACGAACCCCTGAGGTAAACGATTATACGTGAATTGTTTCCCCTTAAAGGTAAATGCAAACAGATCCCTTGATCCAGCGTCCAGAGGCACACAAAAGAACGCGTTCGCCAGGTCAATACAAGTAAAAAACTTGTGTTCAGGCTGAATAGCATTCATCATAACATAAGGATTTGGAGTACCATAATTAGATGGAACAACAACCTTATTTATAGGCCTCAAATCATGAACTAAACGGTAATGAGATTTATCAGCTTTTGGTACCGGGTGTAGAGGTGTGTTCCAGCTCGAAACAGTAGGCTGCAACACACCAGCTTCCAGCAAACCCTTAATAGTTTGCTCTATACCGTCAATCTGCTCCTGTCGGAGTCGATATTGATGTTTATAGATTGGAATCGTGCCTGGCTTCAGAACGATCGAGACAGGTTTGACAGTCAGCAGGCCCACATCTGTAGAACTCCTGGCCCAAAGTGTATCAGGCAAACTGGCTAACAGTTTGTCCGTATCAACATGGTCTGTGTTTTCTCCGCCATGTGATCTAGGCAGAGAATGTTTCTCAGGTAACAATAATGTGAATGATCTGTGTGTGATCCTATAAGTATCAGTTTCTGGAGAATAGTGTAAGTTTGGATTTTTTGTTGGCACCCATTCCCGTACAGCCAGACAGCGTCTCATCACAGGACCTAAATTCTTCGCATCAGCACCAGATACAACCATCAATGACACATGCGGAGCCGATACATCGCCAAGCATATACAGTTGCAGTAACGGTGCAGGCAACTTCACACCTGCCACCACTCCCTCCGGGGCCACATAGATGTCCATGATTTCAGCCACTGGAAATTCACCAGTCTCTTGACAATGTTCCAGCAGTCCTGTCCAGAGCACATCGTAGTCCCCATCACCACAAAGGTCATAGTTCAGCGTGCAATGTGCCACATCAGGAAGCGTGTCATAAGATCTTATGACATTAATCCAGGCGTTCCAGCTCTGCAGTGTGTCGTACAAGAGCGTCGTTGTAAAGTCAGGGACAGCTCCCCACCAAACCTCAGCCTGAAGTTCAGCTGGACCAGACTCAGCAGAAGTCCCTTGGACCTGGAGCATCTGATGAATAGAGCTTTTTACTGTAGCACAGTACTGAACAGTTCCATCAGGAAAACTCAGCTGGACGTTGTCAGGACTCATCATCAAAGTCACGTTCTGATCACACAGAATGTCTCGTCCAATCAAGTTCACTGGACATGTGTCAGAAATCAGGAAGGAGTGTTCAAAGCGCAGATTATTCCACACGCATGGTACGTAACAAGATAGCGGCCACTCCTCTGGCTTGCCCGAGAATCCAACAACAGGTACGGTATTCTTTGATCGTGGGAGTGACGTGTTAACTGACGAATACCTGGCGCCTGTATCAACCATACACATGTGATTTCGGCCGTTAATGGTTAACGATACCAAAGGTTCTGGATACAAGACACCACCTACTGCCGGACCAGGGCACCCCTATTGAATAGGATATTGGCCTGGGGCCTGATTATTGGCTCCCGGCATAGGGCCATGTGGAGTGTGATCTGGTGGTGGTGGATATACATCATGTGGATAACGAGCTGGCGTCACCTCCTGTCTCGACAAATCCTGTTTGCTCGGACATTGAAAATACCAGTGACCCACCCCGTTACATCTGCGGCACCTGTCCGTGGGTTGAGGGCAGTGGCGGACTTAGACATTTTGGGGCCCCAGGCAAACCTTTGTAAAGGGGCCCTCCTCCAAGTCAGCCTAAATGTACCATTAGGCCTTGCCCTGAAGGTCAAAGATTTTAATGTATATGACAAAGATGAACCCTATGTAATAAAAGTACCGGTAGTGATAATAAAATAACAAAAATAAAATGAACATATTATATCTCCTATTCGACAAAAATATTATTTTGACATCTGACTTGCCAAGTTTTTAAACCAAATTTATTTTAACTTATCTTAGTTTTATTTTCAACTGCTTGTAGTTTTAACTACCTTGGATATTCTAAGGAATGGTTTTTTACCAACTTCTAGCCAATATTCTGATGTTTCTGTAGAAACCACACATGAAGTAGAAAAGAAAACCAGTAGTTTGTGCTTAAGAGATGAATGTTTGGACTGGCAGCCTGTGGGCCTCATCCAGCCCGGTCTGGTGAGCCAGACTTTGGTCACTTGCGAGCTGGATGAGGCCCACAGGGTGTCAGTTGAATAGCCCTGGAGCTGGCAGATTAATCGTGTGAGGTTTGTATGGGTAACAGTTTACTGGTCTTCTTTGATGTGTGGTTAAAAACTGCATCTGGGAATTTTTTATATATATATTACTGTCAAAGGAAAGAAACTTTACTGCATTGTGTTTTTACAGCATTAAGTGATCATGAATTACCTTGATTATTCAGCTGGACTTCTATGAAAGTTGTCTTCGGTCTTGTTACTGGTCTTTAATGATGCATGTTTAAAGTCTGCATCTGAAAAAACAACAAATATGTTAGTGTAGGAGGAAATAAATTCACTTTACTGCACTGCGTTTTTACAGCATTAAGTGATCATGAATTACCTTGATTATTCCGCTGGACTTCGATGAAGTTATCTTCGGTCTTGTTACTGGTCTTTAATGATGCATGTTTAAAGTCTGCATCTGAAAAAACAACAAATACGTTAGTGTAGGAGGAAATAAATTCACTTTACTGCATTGTGTTTTTACAGCATTAAGTGATCATGAATTACCTTGATTATTCAGCTGGACTTCTATGAAAGTTGTCTTCGGTCTTGTTACTGGTCTTTAATGATGCATGTTTAAAGACTGCATCTGAAAAAACAACAAATATGTTAGTGTAGGAGGAAATAAACTCACTTTGTAGCACAGTTTTTACAGCATTAGGTGATTACCTTGATTATTCAGCTGGACTTCTATTTATAAGTTGTCTTCTGATAGTCTGATGAAGTTTTAACGGTCAAATATTTTGTAAAATGGTTGAGAAAATAATCAATATATAACTGTGGAATATTTTAGATCTATTCTATTCAATGTAAAGTCCGAATAATTTAATAATACTGTATACTAAGCTAAGCAAGCAGGGTAGAGAGCTAAAAAGTAGGTAAAATATAAAATCCCCTCTCTCCTTTTTAAGTCAGAAGATTTAAGTCGAATATCTTTTAATATTTTGATACAGAAAGAAAACATGAAAATAGTGGTTGTCTCAGCTGATTACTGTTAGGATTTCTTTTACCCAACCTACAAAATAATTTCTAAAACTCAAACCTCATATTGTGAATCCTCGTCTTTATCTTTGTCTTGAGTCACTGCCTCGGCGCCATTAACTTCTTCCTGGATGATCCTGATGTCCGGTTCCGCCACACTTTCAATGGGCCGCCCGTCATTAGCAGTTTTAGAATTAGACCCATGAAAAAAGTTTGTCACTTTCGGCAGTGAAGAAACATACGTTATAGTTTTTTGACGCTTTTTACGTTTTTCAGCTCCGCTTTCGTATTTTCTTGTTCACTTCATCTTTTCTCCATCTCCTCTCTCTCCCGCTTCGTTCTCACTCAAGAAGCACACTTCCTGGATTAGTGGGTGACGTCATGACGCATGACGGAATAGTCCATTTTTCGCAGGGGGGTACAGAACTCGACCGGTTTTTCTATTGCGTTTTTAATGATCGTTTTTCATCGTAACTATAATTATTTTTATGTTAAACATACATTAACAAGCAGGAGCAATGTTAGGGATGTAGGTGACGGCTGGGGTCCCTGCTTATTGGTGGCCCATGCTCATTGGCGGCCCCAGGCCACGGCCTCATTCGCCTGAATGGTAGATCCGCCACTGGTTGAGGGTTGCCCCTCAGACGTTTGTTACGACCTCTGCGCCAGGATGTGGATGGGCCCAGAGGTCTCTGTTGATATGAATTATCAGATGATGTAGGAGGACCCTGAACCTGGGGCATCTGAATCGCATTCACCTTTGTGACATTAAGTTTGTCACGTATGTCTTTCAATTGGGCCTTAGCTAATTGAGTTTCAAGGGATTTCAATTCCCTGTCATCAGACTCCCTCTTATCAAAAGATTGATCAATAAAATGAACAATGTGGGCTGCCCATAAATCATAATCCATCTTTGTCAGGCCAACAACAGACGCCAAGCTCTTCTTAACATCATCAGACAGAGAGCTCTCTACAGCTCCTCTGAACAACAGTTGAGTCGTAGGATCAATCGTTGGATCATTTCCAGTTCTATTTTCCCACAAGAGTTTTACTCTAGATAAGTAGGTCGTGCCCCGTTCTGTAACAGCCGGAGGAATCTCACACAAGTCTGAAGATTTCATAGACGTCGGATATTTCTCTCGTATAATTGGCCATAAAATTTGAACGTGGTCGTGCAATGTGTCACTGTCTGGGTCCAATTTAGTCCCAGCAGCCTGTTCTATTTCAGTCAAACTACCAAACGACGTGCATGCTGTGAAAACCCTCCTCCAATCACCCAGACATGGCACAATTCCGGCGCAAGCCTCCAGAAAAGCGCGGATCCAAGCCGAACCTCCTTTCTGGATATCAGGCAAACGCTGACGGATCAACTCAGTATCCTGCAAACTAAAAGGCGTGTAAGTCTGTTTGCGGACTCCCTCAGCTGTGGTGGAAGAAACGAGAGGTAACATGAATTGAGCAGGAGGCGCTACGTCAAGGTAGGTATGAACATTGTCAGCAATTCTATTTAATCAACCTGAATTTCCTCGCTGCCAGCCGGTGACCTTATCAAAAGTTGTGGCAGGAGGCCTGAGGTCAGGACAAGCAGTTGGAACAGGACAGGTCAGTGGCACGGAGTCATATGAAGCCCCCAAAGATGTCACGCTGAAAGAAGCATCAGAGGACGGTGGACAGAACACATCACCTCCCCTTTGTTCACCCCCAGAGCCAGGAGTGGTATGAATACCACCCATCAATGTTTGCACATGGTCTTGCACCACGTTCCTATTTTCAGCTGATCTTGTCTGTAAAATACCTCCTGTAACGAGAAGCAAGTCTGAGCTGGATCTTGTGTGTTCAGAACCAGAACCCAGTGAGAGCTCAGCCAGATTTATGGATGTTAGCTCCGACAATGGCATCTGATTGTGTGGACTAAGGCCCACAGGTGCATACGGGGGAGGACGAGGAGGAGGAGGGGGAGCGGGGCAAAGAGGAGGCGGAGGGGGAGCACAAGGCCGTTCAGTTTCAAGGCATGTCTCTGTTCCTGTTACGAGGGCAAGACCTGGAGGTCTGGAGTCCAAAACTAAATTTAATCATTTAATTCAGGAGAGAACTCGTTAGATTATTGAACCTTGGAATGAGCCCTTCAAGGACCTCCTGAGTCCAATACTATGTCCACAGTGTCCACCATGTCCATTATGATCACCCTGTCCAAGGGGTCCAATGTGTCCATAAGGTCAACCATGTCCACAGTGTTTAATAGGTCTAATGTGTCCAAGATGTCCACCTCAGACAAAGAGGAGTCCATTACTGTGAACTGGTTTCAGTTAATGTAAAGTCCTGGGTCCACTCTTCCAGTTGTTTTCAACAGCTGGCTTCATTTTGTAAATCCATGTGAAAATAAACAAATTCATTCATTCAATCAACCTTTATTTAGTCAGGTAAATCTCATTGAGTCTCGAGGACTCATTTACAAGAGCGACCTGCTACAAACTAAAGAATGATGAACAGCAATGGTAGAATTTCCTTAAACAATAAACAATAGAAAAACATAAGAGAAATACAGATTTTTTTTAAAACAAGTATCAAAAACTAGCAAAACATTATAAGATAGATGTATAAAATCAAAAACAAGAACATATCTGCATTGGTTTTTGCCAGGATTCCAACAGATTCTTAAAACCATTTAGAGAGGTCAAGGCCGAGAGCTTCAGATCTTTTTGTAAGATATTCCAGGAAACAGGAGCGGAGTAGGAGAAGGCCCTTTTTCCAAGTTCAGTTCTCACTGATGGAACACTGCAGGTGATCATGTCCTGAGAGCGCACTGTAACTGCACTCACGCAAGGACATGTAGGAGGAGATGTATGAGGGCAGCAGACCAAGAAGTGATTTAAAGATGAAAATGTACC